>JZKD02S1520191.1:103053-132637 GCA_000966675.3 Picea glauca | reverse complement strand
CTTTAGTTTAGAAAATCTTGAGATCTCTCCCAGATAGGTTCAACCTGAAGGTCTCTGCTATAGAAGAACTTAATGATCTAAAAACCTTGCAGTTTGATCAACTTCTAGGAACACTGACCATATATGAAATGATAATAGTTAAAGATAAACCCACCTCCAAAGAAGCATCATTTAAAGCAGACAAGAATGAGGATTCTGAGCCCGATGAAATTGAAGAAAAATTTGTGAAGAGATTGAAGAAAGGATCAACAAAATACAAAGGTAAACTACCTTTCAAATGCTTTAACTGTGGAAGGATAGGTCATTTTTCAAATAAATGTCCACACAAGAAACATGATCAGAACTATGAAGGTGAAGAGAAGCACAAATCCAGGAGATCTGATAAAAAAAAAAGTTTATGTGTAAACAATGATGACTCCTCAGAAGACACCGATAGTGACTCTTCCTATGAAGATAAGGTAAATGACTTCATGCTTATGGACAAAGAGAATTATGATAATAAAAGCACAGACAATGATGAAGAAGTTGTGGTTGACATGGAAGGAGAACTGATCAGTGCATTGGAAGAGATTGACAGACTAAGAATCAAGAACAAAAAGCAAAGAAAATTGTTGATACAGTTCAAGAAAGATAGTCAAGAACCTGGTGAAGACCTTGTCCTTCTAAAAGTAGAATTGGAAGAGGCAAAGAAAATCAAAGAGATTTTGAAACAACAGCTATCAGAAAAGAAAACAAGATGTGAATCATTAGAACAAGTAGTAAAAACAAGGAAAGAAATGGAGAAATTTCAAGCCTTGTATAATCAAAATCTATCAAGTATCAAAGCCTCAGAAGGATTAGCCACCATTCTGAATCAACAAATGAATCCAAAGCTGAAAACTGGTTTGGGTTATGAAGAGGGATCAAGCAGTGGGAAGCCAGGAAATGAAGAACCCATCAAGTTTGTCAAAAGTACAACCAATGACAATAACAAACCTGCATAAACAAAGGAAGACAATTAACCGCCCAGGACAAGTAAATAAAAATGTGCCAGGATTGAATCTATAGAACGAAGAAACAATGCTCTCTCTGCTGAAAGATGTCATTAGCAAGAAAGAAATCGATTTGCTCAAAGAAGGCAACCATTTTCCAAGTACAAAGAATTTTTCTATGGCTACTGTTTCTACTGTTCTAACTTTGGTCACAAAGATGTAAATTGTTCCTTAAGACGTAGACATGAGAAATTAAGATTTCAAAGGAATAAATACTTCCCACAACAAAGAATGATACATTCAAGTAATAATCCTTCACGGACTGCAAATTGCCAAATTAAGTCTAGACACATACAACTAAGGAGGCCAAGAAATAATCAACAGTCAATGAGTAGGCAACAATGAAAGAATAAGTTTGACTTATTGAATAATGAGGTTGAATGCTACACCTGTCATAACTTTGGACATAAATCCATTGAGTGTCGGTTAAGGAACTATGAACCAGATTCAAAATTCCCTACTGAAAATGTCAAGTTTTGGAAGAAGAAGGAAAGTAACAAGTGTGGATTAGTATTGTCCGCTCAAAGAAAAACAAACCCTTGGTATATAGATAGTGGATGCTCCAAACACATGACGGGAGACAAAGGCAAGTTTCTATCTCTAAGTGAAAGCAAATCAGAAAGTGTAACCTTTGGAAATGATGCTCCAAGGAAAATAAAAGGCAAAGGGATGGTGAGCTTAAGTAATGGAAAAGGAAAAACCCAAGATGTTCTACTTGTGGATGGGCTGAAACATAACCTGCTCAGTGTAAGTCAAATGTGTGACAGAGGATGTAAGGTGTTGTTCACGTCCAAGGACTGTAAGATAAAGTCTGTAAACTTAGGACAATTGGTGGCCAAAGGCATAAGGACATAAAATAATGTATATGTGCTGAAAGAAAATAGAGAAGACTATCATCTAAGAAAACATTATGAAAGTTGGTTATGGCATAGGAGACTTGGACATATAAACTTTGACCACTTAATCAAACTAAAAAACCTCAAGGCAGTAAAATATCTTCCGAGAATATCAAAGCCCCAAGATTCAATGTGTAAACCATGTCAAGTAGGGAAGCAAAACAGGACACAGCTTAAGTCCAAGAGCTTTACTTCAACAGAGAAACCACTCCAACTAGTTCATATGAATTTATGTGGACCATCAAGACAGGAAGGCACAGGGAAAGAAAACTACTTCATGCTGATTATTGATGATTACTCTAGACTTACTTGGGTTGCCTTTCTCATAGAAAAAGCGGAAGCATTTGAGAAGTTTAAGATATTTAAGGATTTAACTGAGACTCAAATAGGGAAGAGGTTAAAGGAAGTAAGATCAGATCGAGGAGGAGAGTTTATGTCAAGAGACTTCAAGGAATTCTGCGATGAGCATGGGGTCAAGAGAGAATACACAATCCCAAGAACTCCACAACAAAATGGAGTAGTTGAGAGGAAAAACAAAACAGTGCAGGAAATGGCTAGGTCAATGATGATTGAGAAGAACATTCGTCAAACCTACTGGGTAGAAGCAATAGACACAACAATCCATGTGCTTAACAAAGCTCACCTCAGACCACAAAGTGACAAGACACCTTATGAATTATGGTTTGGAAGACCTGCCTCAATCAAACACTTCAGAGTATTTGGGAGTAAATGCTACATAAAGAATAATGATGAGAGCCTCGACAAATATGATGACAGGGTGGATGAAGGTATCTTCTTAGGGTATGCTACAAACAGTAAAGGATACAGATGCTATAATAAGAGGCTTCATAAAATGGTTGACTGTATTGATGTAAAAATTGATGAGGGAATCCCAACAAGAGAGGTGTACAATAATGAATATTCTACATAAGACACATCTAAAGCTAAAGATGAACAAGTCCAAGAATCAGAACACGAAGACTCTGAATTAGATGAAGAATCAGACACTTAGACAGACTCAAATCAGTAGTCAACTACAAATTCCTCCTCCAGAATCATTCAAAAGAATCATCCTACAAGTCAGATAATTGGAGAAAAAGACAAAACCACCAAACAATCTCATATATCTCTCATATCCATGCTGGAACCCAAGAATTTTATTGAAGCCAGCAAAGATGATCACTGGGTTAAAGCAATGAATGAAGAACTTGATCAGATTGAGAAAAACAATACATGGGAGATGGTTCAAAGACCTGAAGGTAAAAACATCATTGGCTCCAAATGGATCTTTAAGAATAAGTTGAATGAGCAAGGACAAGTTATCAGGAACAAAGAGAGGTTAGTCTGTAAAGGCTATGCTCAGATAGAAAGACTGGATTTTGATGAAACATTTGCACCCGTAGCAAGATTAGAAGCTATCAAAATGTTTCTTGCCTATGCTTGTCATAAAAGGTTTAAAGTCTACCAAATGGATGTCAAGTCAGCCTTTCTCAATGGATATTTAAATGAAGAAGTCTATATGGAACAACCAGAGGGTTGCAAATTGTCTGATAACCCTGACTTAGTATGCAATTTGAAGAAAGATTTATATGGTTTAAAACAAGCCCCTCGAGCCCGGTATCATAGATTGGATAAGTATCTCAAAGACAAAGGGTTCAAGAGAGGAACAACTGACAACAGTATGTATATTAAGACAGAGGATAATGATTTGCTCATCGTACTGGTCTATGTAGATGACATCATCTTTAAATGTAATAAGGATTCACTGGTACAATGGTTTTCTTCTGCCATGGAGTCTGAATTTGAAATGTCTATGATAGGAGAACTGTCCTTTTTCCTTGGTCTGCAAATTACTCAAAGGCCCGAAGGGATGTTCATTTCTCAAGAAAAATATCTAAGAGAAATGTTGAAAAGGTATCAAATGGAAGATTCTAAACCTGTGGGTACACCTATGGTAACTGGATGTAAATTAAGTAAGGATGATGATTCACCTAATGTTGATCAAAGCTCATATCGATCAATGATAGGAAGCTTGTTGTACATCATAACATCTCACCCAGACATAATGCATGTTGTAGGAATGGTAGGAAGATATCAGGCTACACCTAAATAGAGTCATTTGCAAGCTATCAAAAGGATATTCGGATACTTAAAAGAAACAATGACTTATGGTCTGTGGTATCCTAGAAATCAAAGTCTTCATTTGACTGCTTATTTAGATGTATATTAGGAAAACTATGTTGATGAGAGAAAAAGCACCAGTGGAGGAGCATTCTTCTTGGGTAACTCCTTAGTAGCTTGGCTTAGTAAAAAACAAGGTTCCATTTCTTTATCAACCACATAAGCATAGTACATTACTGCTTCGACCTGTTGCACACAGGTATTATGGATGATTCAGACACTTGCAAACTTAGAGGTAAAATACACTGCACCGATCCCAATTCATTGTGATAACACCAGTGCCATCGGTGTGTCTAAAAATCCTGTCTTCCACTCCAAGAAAAAACATATTCCCATAAAATATCATTTTCTGAGAGAGCAGGTAACCAATCAGATTGTTTAGGTCCATTACATTCCCACTATAGAACAAATTGCAGACATCTTTACTAAGCCCTTAGCCAAGACACCGTTTGAATATTTCAGATAGAAGTTGGGTGTCATTTCGTTTCACACCTAAAAAGAGTCCATCTTGTTAGGGGGAGTTTTGTATTGGTTGAATATCTAATTCCTTCTAAAATTACTGCAATAGCTCAGGGGGAGCATGTCTCTTCTTTGACATTGATGTCAAAGGGGGAGAAAAAAATTCAGTTGCCTTAGTTGCCATCAATGCCAAAGGGGGAGATTGTTGGCAAATGTTTAACAGGTAGCATATGCTTGCCATTGATGGAAAGTACAACAGTGAAGATGGCATGAGTATAGGAAGAATGTAACAGATGGGCATCAGAAGTAGTTTGGGAAGATGCTGCAGAGGATGGTTGGCATGCTTTATAGGCAGTATGCGCTTGTCATTGATGGCAGGATCAGAGTGTGCATCGATGGAAAAACATGAACAATGTAAGCTCAAGAGGAATTAGCGCAGAGTCGAATGCACTCCGTAGGTGTGCACCAGGGATGAGGTTAACTCATGGCTAAAGCTCAAGGGAGATAGCGTACTTAGGATCATAGGCGGATCAAAGGTCGAGGCCTTTGACACTTAGAAATTCTTCCAAGTAAGAAGGATGTGTAAGATTGGAGGAGAAGTGTCGGTGATCGTTGGATCCCATCCTAAATTCCTGATGACCGTTAGATCTCAATGTAGACAAGAGGAGCGCCCAGATACGGAGGATAGATCTCGGGCATTAGATCTGAGCGTAGGGTCCGACCACCGTTGGATCGAGGAGAACCGACATGTTCTTTAAAGTGCAAGGAGTAGAGGGCTCACAAAATCCTGAAAGAAGGAGGACCCTCCATCTTCAAGTAGGACACGTGGGGATAGATCGTTAGTTCGTTGACTAGAGAGTCAAAGGAACAATGTTCCCTAGCCTCTCAAAATCGCGATATCTGAAATTGCGATTTAATCTCAGCCGTCAGATTAAGGTTGAATCTGGACTGTTGATTCTAGTCCATGTCGGAGTTTCGGGGATTGAGAGTTGGAGATTTCAAGTAATATCATCCACATAAATCCTGATTTTGCGATATGCAAAATTGCGACTTAATCGCAGCCGTTGAATCAAGATCAGATTTGGACCATTGATTCAACTCCATATCAGAGTTTCGTGAATCGTGACATGGAGAGGAAAAAGAAACAATGCAAAAAGAATTGTGAAATCATGATTTAATCGTAGCCATTGAATCAAGGTATGATCTGGACCGTTGATCTCAGTCCATTTTAGAGTTTCGTGGATCGAGCGTTGAAGATGTCAAAGAATAATAACCAGAGGAATCCCAAAATTGCGATATGCGATATTGCGATTTAATCATAGTCGTCAGATCAATATGTGACATGGACTGTCGATCCGAATCACGTCAGCATACCACGTCAGCTAGGAACACGTGGCACAACTAGGTAATGAAAAGTGTTAGACTGATTCAACATTTCAGGCACATGTAAGTCACAAATCAGAGTGACACGTGGTAGTATTCAACATGTGTCAATCCACGTGTGACGTCAATAGATTTACACCACTTCGGAGTTTCGGAAATCGGGAGATGGAAAGATGTCGGAGGACAAGGAGGGGCTAAAGGGAGCGAGCCTTGTCACACAGTTAGGTGGAGAACATACGACAGGTGGGGAGGAGAACGATACAAAAGGTGACACGATGGGAATGGGACCCTTCGTCAATACCCCTCCATTTTGGACCCCCCCTGCTTTGATTAAAGGCAGGGTGGCAAAGGGGGTCTGAAATTGATTGAGTGCCATTGCTCTGGGCACTCTAATCCTGGCCGCTCGAGAGATGCATGCCCAATTCCAGACCCCCCCCCCTCCGCTTAAAGGTAGAATAACAGGGGGGCTCCGGAATCCAATCCCGACTGTAGATATGGGAACACAGATTCTGGCTGTCCAGATTTGCTCGCTGCATATCCAAAAGGTGCATTTGAGCCCCAAACTTAGGAAGGCATAAGCTCAACTGTGCCAAAGAAGACGAGGGGTCTCAACTGCCAGAGAGGTTGAGAAATCTCAGCAAAACACCCAGTGATGCTGGACGCATGGTGGAAAATGACCAGAGAAGCTGAAGAGTCATGATGATGATCAGATAGAGCACTCAAGTTGCGGAGGAATTTGGCACGGAGTGTGCATGCTGAGGCATTGCGAATATTGCATGCACAAGGAGCATAGATACTATAATAATGATGAAGAAAGAAGAGATGGTAGTAATTGTCGAGGGGGAAGATTCAAGTGTGAGCAAGGAGGTAGAGTGCAATAGTAGAGATGCATGGTAGAGGAAGGTTGCATCAAAGAGATATGGTGCAGAGAGTATAAAAGGTTGAAGAACAGAAAGTGCAAGGTCGTGTGCAGAAGACACTGATGCAAACAGGGCAGAGCAGCGTAACAGATCAACAATCAGGTTGGTAAGCCATTGAATAATGTTATATCACTGTAATAAGTTTCAGTAACAAAATAATTTATTATTCAAGGTGGTCGGGAGGTGCTATGGAGGACTGGTGTCATCAAAGGTTCAAGTGGGTGCTTGAACACAGGGAGTTTGTGCTTCCTTCCAGTTGGTGCTAGAGAAACCAGGGAGTTGGTGCTAGAGAAACCATGGAGTTGGTGCTTCCTTCTAGTTGGTGCTAGAAAAACCAGGGGTTTGGTGCTTCCTTCTAGTGGGTGCTAGAGAAAATAGAGAGTCAGTTCTCTCAGCAGGTTGCAGCTTGCAAAAATAAAGGTTGTAGCCTCACAATGAGTTGGTTCTCATATGTATGATAATGTAAAGAATGTAGATAATACTTATCATATAAAGAAAAGGAAGGTTTTACCTTGTATGGGTTTCCTTAGGAATTATCTGTCTCTGTCTTTCTCATATATGTGACTGATGCTGAATGTGCCTTTGTTTATTTCTTTGCAATATTGTGATCATCATTGAGTGCCTTGTAAAGATTTTCAAAGAAGCATAATTGTTTAAGAACGGTAACAACTGATTCACCCCCCCCCCTCTCGGTTGTCCAATAAGAAGGATCAGTTTGTTTTGATATATTTGGATGATCTAACTTTGTTTTCTCATAGCGATAAAGAACATTGAAGAATTTGAGGAAGACATTCTTGAAGTGAAAAAGGTATGGGTTTTCACTCAATCCAAAAAAGTCTCAATTTTCATTGAAAGGAGGTAATATTCTGGGGAACATAGTGACTGTTGAAGGAGTGAAGATTGACCCTGCAAGAGTAGACACTATTCAAAAGATACCCATTCCTTGATCTAAGAAAGACATTCAATCGTTTCTTGGAAAGATTAACTTCATTAGGATATTTATTCCTAATTTTGCAGAATTGATTAAACACATCACTGGTATGCTAAGGAATGATTTAGAAGTTAAATGGAATGATGAAACAAGGGATTCTTTTGAAACTATGAAGAAATATCTTATGTCAGCTCCTACTTTGATCAACCCAGACTATTGTAAATATTTCTACATCTTTTAATTTGCATCTAATGGTAGAATTGTAGCATTGTTAATTCAGAGAAATGATCAAGGGCAGGAACAACTAGTAGCATTCTTTAGTAAGACATTAAGAGATATTGAGGTAAAGTATGATCCTATTGAAAAACAAGCTTATGTTTTGATCAAGTCACTTAAGGATTTTAGGATCTATATTTTGCATGACAAATTTATAGCTTATGTACCATCTAATTCAATCAGATATGTACTCATACAAGCATATATAGATGGAAAAAGATCCAAGTGGATTGCCAAACTCATTGAGTTTGACATTGATATTAATACAACTAAATTGATAAAGGGTCAAGGTTTATGAAAGGTTCTTGCTGAAGAGAATTGTGAGGTGTTGGGTATAAATTTCATTAGGATAAACACAAAGGATGAACAATATGAAATCTCAGTTGAAAGGTACAGTCATGATCATCCAGTTTCATCACACTTGTCTTCTTGTGAATTGTACAGCAATATAGTACATTTTTTTCATAACCTTCCAGCCCCTCCAGAGATGAATCAAACACAAGTGAGAGAACTAAAACTCAAGGAAATAAAGGTCTGTATAAATGAAAATATTCTTTATTGGAAAGACCCCTCTGGGATGTTGTTGAGGTGCCTTGATAAAGATGAATCAGTTCAGGTTATGCATTAGTTTCATAGCAACAATTGTGGTGGCCATCACTACTAGAAAACTACATCCCACAAGATTTTGAGGGCTAGTTACTATTGGCCATGTTTATTTTATGATGCTTTCTCATATGTAAAAACATGTGACAAGTGCCAAAGGTTCACTAGAAAACAACAACTGAAATATCTCCTATTGAAACCCATTGTAGTCACTGGACCCTTCCAACAATGGGGGTTGGACTTCATTGGAGATATACATCCATATTAAAGTGGCCATCATAGGTGGATCCTGGTAGAAACTAGTTACTTTTCAAAATGAATTGAGGTTATTACTACCGAGAATGCCACTAATTCTATAATCATAATTTTTTTGAATGATCACATTTTTGCTAGATTTGGCTGCCCCAAAAGACTTGTTACTGATAATGAATTTTATTTTAAAGATGATGTTTTGGTGAATTTATGTGAAGACATGGGTATTCATATTTTTCACTCAACTTCCTACTATCCTCAAGGAAATGGCCTTGCTAAATCATCAAACAAAATCCTAGTGAGGATTATTAGAAAGTTGCTTGAAGAAAATCAAAGGAGTTGGGATTCTAAGTTAAAATTTTCACTCTGGGTTCATAGAGTGACAAATAATAAGTCCATTGGCACTTCTCCATTCAATTTAGTTTATGGAACTGAAGCCATTTTTCCTATCCAAATTGCACTACCCATTCCTGACAAATTTCAAGAAGAAGGGGAACCAAATGATTTGGTTAGAAGGATTCTTCATCTTGTTGAGATTCAGTAGGTAAGGGAGCAATTACTTGAGAAGACATAGTTACAATAGAAGAATATTAAAGAGAGATTTGAAAAGAATATATCTTCCAAACAAGGGATCTTTTTTTGAAGTGGGATGCTTACATATAGGATAAGGGAAAGAAAGGGAAATTTGACACTTTGTGGATTGGTCCTTTCATTATCTCTCAAGTGCTGTAGAACAATACTTTCCTCTTATAGAATCTGGAAGGTAATGAAGTATTTGGTGGCCCAGTCAATCAGTGTTTTCTCAAAACCTATTTCTATTAAGGATTTCCAATCGTTGTCCATTGTAAATATCATTTTTGTTTTCAGTTTAGTTTCATAATAACTCCATGCCCAATGGAACAACAATTTCACTTATTTTTATAAGTTTTGTAGGTGATAGGAAATGAAGCTAATCTTATGAGTTCTTGGAACCTCACATGGAGTCTTCCATCCCCAATTAGAGCTAGATGTTATCTCCCAATAAAAATTCATTTTTATTTAAGCCTTAGGTATTTTTTGAGTCTTTTTTCTCATTATTCATTCAACATGATGTGTCCTTCATTGAGTCCAGTCATCAAGTCTTGTTCATGTCAAATGAGGTTGATAGGTGACTAAGTGGTCATCAAGGTCATTGTCCTATGTTTTTACGGCCAAAAGTCAAGTCATTTATTTTCTAAAAGTGAGTTAGGGATCATAAGAGTCGGTTTTGGTCCTTAATAAGTCATCATTTTCTTTCAAGCCTTGATTTGACCTTTATTCTATCATTTTCCTACATGATGACGATTTCGTAGTGCATATGGTTACTTTTGTATGTAAGGAACTACCAATGCAAATACTTTTGTCAATGCACTCATCATTTTTTATACATGGCGCACTACCAACTTGGGGGAAAAACCATGTTTTTAAATTGGAAAACTTCCAAGGTGAAAACGTATTTCAAGAAGGTTTTTCAAAGTTATGAGATCATCATCACAGTATTGAGGCCCTCTTATACATTTGTAGCTCACCATCAAAGGGAAAGTTACTAACATTTGCAATAAACAAGAAAATTTGTTTGTCCTCGGAGTTTTCTTCTAATTGTTTATCTTCACAAGTGTTTACAACAAGTACTCACAGATACAATGGCTCCAAGGAAATACCCCATCCCTAGGAAGAGGTCATGATTTTTGGTCATATTCAATCCCACTGATACCAATATGATAAAAAAAAAACCTAACCATGTGGACTCTTAGATAAGCTCGAAGGATACCATATGGAGGTTTCAAAAGACTTTGTGCAGAATTACAGGAATGGTAAGACACAAGTTGGAGCATTGGAAATCCATTTGATAATGGATTTGATTTCAGAAGTGACTGAGATCCCTAGGATAGGGGAAATATGGTTCAAGGAAAAGAAACTAGAAAAGGAAGACTGGTGTCAAGACATGCTCAATCCTGAGCATAGGGGAGCTGATTTGGTGAAAGGTGTGCTAAGAAAGTGGCTGATAGAGGAGTATGATAAGATGTTGTTCATCATTCAAAGATTTTTTACTTGTGAAGGGAGATACAGCCAAATTTTACAATACCATTTCAAACTACTTCTCCATTTCACTAGTAAGAAGGAAATAGACTTACCTTATTTCCTTTTCATGAGTTTGCAAAGAATGATTTCATTTTCACAAAGAAAACTTCATAAGATTCAAAAATATATTTTTCACCATGCCTTAATCAAGATCATATTCATTGAATAGTTGAAGAAGGAAGGGAAATATTTGCCCACTTTCCCATTTGTATCTAACTACCAAATTGACTTTCATCTTTCTCCTTCAAAAATCAAAACTCCAAAGAAGAACACTACAACACCTCCCAGTGCTCTCTTTGCCCCATCATCTGAAATACCACAGTCTTTTGGTCCTTCTGCCCCCTCTGATCCCTCACTTCAAGTAGCACAACCTTCTTTTCACACTATTACCTCTACATTTGAAACACCATATTCCCCTCAAGACCACATTCCTTAGGAATCCTTACCTGTCCAAGTATATAAAAGAAATAAGAGAAAAGGAAAGGATAAAGAGGTGGTTATTGAAGATAAATTAGAACCTCCTTTGGCATTTCCTCTAATGGAGATTGAATATAATCCTCAGACTATCCTGACTAAAGTTAGTACATCAGCCCTTTGAAATTCATCCAGGAGAAATCTTGTTTTAGCAGAGGAATCTCATCAAAGCACTGAGATTATAAAGCCTAGAACTAGGCTATCTAGATTGAAATTTTCTCCTCTTGAAAAGGAAGCACTCGAGGACATAGTCCAATTGAGTGAATATCCACCAGAGTCATCTTCAGAGATAGATCAAGGACCTAAAACTAACTGGGTTCAATTATTAAAGGATGCAGAGAGACAAATCAAATAAGTTCAGTAGAAGAATCTAAAGCTACATCAAGAGAATGTCAAACTCAATAGACAACTTTCAATTCAGATAGATGAACGGGCATGGGAGTGTAACCAGCTAAAGAGAAACATAAAAAAAAGGATGATTCAGAGGAAACAATTGGTTAATGTGTACAAAAATAACCACATCTTGAGAGAAGACAACAGAAAGATAACTAAAGACTTATATTTGGCCAAGAATATTCTTAGCAAGAAGAATTTGGCAAATTTCTGAAAAGAAACTACTTATCCTAGTTCTTTCAAGCAAGGTGATAGATTTAGAGGTTGTTTCAAGGTTTTGATTAATGACTACTGACCTATGATGAACTAAGATGTTATGAAGTCTTATGAAGGTATGGAAAATTACTTTGAAGAAGAATGTATGGATATATGATTATTGAGATGAAGTCTAAGTAATCTCAATAAAGATTGAAAATTACAAAAATATGTGTTCTGATGACACAGGTTTTCATCCTTCAAATATATTTTCTCAAAGCAATTTTGAATTTTTTTTTGAAAGACATGAACCTACAGGAGTTTGTAGCGCATACAACGTTTTTTTTATGCAATGCGCTACCAACTTGTCAACCTTCTGCGTGGAGACGTTTTGGTCAACTTTGACCTGATTTTTAGCAATCAACGGGTGATTCATCGTTCCACATGTTAGATAAAAGTGATGAAGGAATTCTACATCCACGATGAAGCTTAGGTGGAGCTAAATAGAATTCAGATGGGATACCTATCCCTTAGAAATAGAATCACATCCTATCTTTTTGTATTAATTTAGATTTGATATGGTAGGTGGCATTCAGATCCATATTTTGAGGATCCTAGATGAATTTGTAAAAAAATATTTAAGCCCATTGAGGAATCATTGTAAGAGGTTCGATTTTGGATAGCTTTAAAAAATATTTTCTTGGAAATACTTTTATATTATATATGATGGAATCATAAGTTTCTCTCATTCTTAATATTCAGACTTCTGTCATTTCTTCTTTTCTTGTACTTATGTTGAATGTCATATTCATTTGTTTTGTTTACATAGTGACTGATTAATGTCTTTTAATTATTGCATTGGTAGGCAAAAATATAAGTATTCTTCTTTATTATAGTCAACCTTTTATCTATATATTCAATATACATGATCTTTATGGTATAGTGAATGTTGTCCACCCATATGAGTTTATAAAACATCTATTCATACATTTTGAGAGCCTTATTTTGTTTGGATATATTCAATGTATCTTGAGTGAGTGAGTGAGTTATCCATTTATGATCCAATTTTATATATTTTATTAAACATTTGATTAAGTTACCAAGCTTACTCAACCTACAACCTTGAGTGACTCTTGGAGTGATAACACTAGGTATGCAAATTTCTTTTATGGTCATTTTTTTATTATACTAATTTTTTGACATAAGGTTGCAGATTGTAGGGATTATAAAAGAAATGTTCAAGCAATAAATTCCTATGTGGCCCCACGGAACATTGAGTGTTACAAATTTCATAACTATGGACACATAGACAGTGATTGTAGAAGCATGATCGATACTTCCATGAAAGAGAACACTTATATCAGGTATAAGAAAGTATGGATAAGAAAACACAAAGAACAAGTGAACAAAGACAACGTCCTAGAGATTGCAATATTGGAAATAAAATGAGATGAAGAAAAATCTACAAAGAAAAAGAAAGATTTCATATACAAAAAGGTTTGGAAAATAATTGAAAGAAAATAGGAAATGTAAATAAGGAACAAGTTCAAGAAATTGTACTTTCAGACATTGTAGTTAAAGATGAATCCAAAGATAGAAATAAATATGTCAAAGCTCAGAGACATGATGAATCTACCAATGAAAATGATGATGAAGACACATCAGAGCATGAATTGTTTTGATCCATCTGGCTTAAACACTTCCATGTAATATGAATATTAGATATGGGGAGTCTTTGCGATAGTTGTGACATACCAAAGAACCATCCTTCGAGAAGATTGCATAGTTTGAGTAGACATATCCATAGCAGTCAGTTAGAAAAAGTACAGTTTGATATATTAATCAGTTGTTGTAGTGAAGACTTCATGATAGTATAGTGATAAATGGGTCAACATTATGGAGAATTGTACAGTAGAGTCTTGGACAGTATGGACAAATATGGATTCATAAGAACACTTATCAGGTTTGAATAGATATATGACAGTGAACGAGAGCATGGATTCGTATATTGGTTCAGAGAGTGATTTAGAGACAAAAGAACATTATCATAATGGATGATAATTACATAGGAAATGGCTTGAACAATATTAATGGATTCAAAATTGATAGATATTTTTTGGACACATGTAGTGCATACAAAAAATCACATTCAAAAAAGAGTAATTCTCAGAAAAAACAATGACAAAAATCCCTACGAGCTATGGAAAGGAAGACCAAAAAATTTGAAGCACTTCAAAGTACTTCCAAGCAAATGATACATCAAAAGAGAAGATGGAAGAATGGGAAAGTTTGACTCCCGTTTGGAAAAAGGAGTACTTATTGGTTACTCAAGTAAAAGGAAAGCATACAAGTGTTACAATCTGAGGTTGAACAATGTTGTGGAAATCATCAATGTAACAATTGATGAAATAGGTGGACAAGAATTAAAGGAGGAAGAAAATGAATCAATTGAACAACTTTACGAAGAAGAAGAAGAAGATGAAGTAGAAGTAGAAGGGGAAGATGAAGAAGAAGATGAAGTAGAAGTAGAAGGGGAAGATGAAGAAGATAAGACAAAGGTAGAAGAGAAAGTTCAACAAGTGCCTCCAAAGACACCTCGAAAATGAGTACAGAAGAATCATCCTTCAAATTAGATTATCAGAAACAAAGATGTAGGAGTTGAGACTAGAAGAAGAATTCATTCACTAGAAAAAATAAAACTAGCACTCTTATCTAAATCTAAACCAAACAACATTGAAGAAGCCATCAAGGATGAATTATGGAATAAGGCCATGGATGAATAATTGGATAAAATAGAGAGGAATGACACTTGGGAATTGGTTCCAAGACAAAAGAATAAGAATGTGATTGGAACAAAGTGGGTTTTTAGAAATAAATTGAATGAAGATGGACAAGGAACAAGGAACAAATTTATATTGGTATGTAAAGGATACATAAAGGTTGAAGTAATCGACTTTGAAGAGACATTTTCTTGAGTTGCTAGAATGGAAGAAATATGATTTATCTTAGCTTATGCATGCTCCAAGAATATTAAAGTGTATAAGATGGATGTGAAATCAGCCTTTCTGAATAGGGAACTTGAAGAATAAGTCTACATTGAACAACCAGAAGTATTTTAGTTGTCAGAGAATGCATATTATGTGTGCAAATTGAAGAAGGCCTTATATGGTATAAAATAGACTCTTGGAGCGTGGTAATCTAAAATGGATAAATAGCTATGGAAGGAAGAGTTCATAAAAGGAAGTGCAGACAACAACCTCTACATCAAGGTAACTCAAGATAGTATTTTATTATTTGAAGTTTATGTTGATGATATTATTTTTGGAAGTAATGATGACAGGTCAAGCCAAAAATTCACAAAGGATAGGCATAATGAAT
This sequence comes from Picea glauca, assembly GCA_000966675.3. Taxonomy (NCBI): domain Eukaryota; kingdom Viridiplantae; phylum Streptophyta; class Pinopsida; order Pinales; family Pinaceae; genus Picea; species Picea glauca. The sequence continues at coordinate 117,165 of JZKD02S1520191.1, read as the reverse complement.
TTGAAATGTCATTACTCAAAGAAATATCCTTCTTTATGGGTCTTGATATACATTAAATAACCAAATGAATTTTTATTTCTCAAACTAAGTATATCAAATAAATGCTAAAGAGGTTCAGAATGGAAGATTTCAAACTAGTTACCACTCCTATCCAAACCAGTTGCAAGTTGAGAAAAGATGATGATTCAAAGTCTATATACCAAAGGAAATACAGGTCAATGATTGGTAGCTTACTATATGTGACAACATCCATACCAGATGTAACGCAGGCAATTGGACAAGTGGAACAATTTCAAGCAACACCAAAGGAATCACATGTCTTAACAGTGAAGAGGATTTTCAGATATCTCAAAGGAACAAAAAAGTTTGGATTATTGTATCCAAAAGGAAAATATCTATCACTTATTGCCTACACAGATGCATATTTGGAAGGTTGCATTGATGACCGATGAAGCATCAGTGGAGAAACATTCTACTTGGGTGAGTGTTTAGTATCATGGCTAAGAAAGAAACAATCATCACTATCCTTATCTACAGTCGAAGTAGAGTATATTAAAGTAGCAATATGTTGTACATAGATTATATTGATGAAATAAACTTTGACATATATACATGCTGAGTATGATGAGCCCACTCCAATATATTGTGATAATAAAAGTGTCATCAGTATCTCAAAGAACTCGGTGATTCACTCCAAGAAGAGGCACATTCCAATCAAGTATCACTTTCTACAGGAATAGGTTGCAGAGAATAAAATCAAAAATGAATATGTGGGAACAAAATAACAAGTGGTATACATCTTTACAAAATCACTTCCACGGGAATCCTTTCAGTATCTTCTCCAAATACTCAGAGTAATTTCTACTCCAAAATGTTTTTTTTTGAATGATTATCTTATATGTCTTAGATATACATGAGGAAGCACCATAAAGAGGACAATTTAGGTTGGGAGATCAGTTTCATGAAGATTTTAGTCAGGGGGAGTAGCCTCAGATGTAAATATAGCTTTTCATTCATTACAAAGGGAGAGATATTTATCATATGCAAAGATAAATGCTTGAAGAAAGAGCACAGAGGCATGGTTCTAGGGGTAGAGATGGTCACAGGGGGAGCATGAGTAATATGACTTCAATATTGAATGAGAGTGTTTCCATCAATGCCAAAGGGGGAGATTGTTGATGATTTTGTTGATTAATTGAGTTGGTTATCACTGATGTCAACCCTTGAAGAAAGTCTGGTAGAAAATTCCAGTAGCACAAAGGTTTGGGTAATGTACCCAAGTTTGTTTGATGTAAAATGGTATGTGTTTTAATATATTTGAAGATAAGACTATTCTATATGGATAGTACATGTCATGCCATTTCTGGTGGTATGTGGAACATCGCATAACTCCTCACAGTTAGAGATTTATGGCCATGTGAAGATGGAGAAGCCTCATGAGTCATCTAGAAGCCCCAAAAGGTCAAAGTAGTCAAAGTGGTTGCAAAGAAGAAATTATTTAAATAATAACGTGAAGTGATGAGTGTACTATTAGTGAAAGTGGATACACAATAAATTATTTAAATAATAAATTTAATGGAGAAATTACTAAGTGGAAAAGTGGTTAGAAGTGGGTTAGCCTTAAAATAAGGAAAGTGGTTTAAGAAGGTTAGAAGGTAAGCCCTTGAGGAAGCTACATAAAAGTATAAGAAATTATTTAAATAATAAAGTGAAGCGATGAGTATATTGTAAGTCAAAGTGGATAGAAAATAAATTATTTAAATAATAAAGTTAATGGAGAAATTACTAAGTGAACAAGTGGTTAGAAGTGGGTTCTAGCCCTAAAATAACGAAAGTGGTTAGAAGGTAATCCCTTGAGGAAGCTACATAAAAGTATAAATAAGAGGAAAGGGTCTCTCATTTTAATGACACTTGAGCATATTGAATATCTATAAGTGACTGAGGTAACGAAAATATATCTAAGGTGAATTTCATAGGGAAGGTGAAGTAAATAAGGCCAAAATTCAAGGGAGGATAAATTCTTTTGATGATTCTTTCTAAGGTATGTTATTTATAGGTCATCTCACCATTTTTTCAATAGATTGTTTTCTAGAATGATTAATACTGCAAAATATGGAGACCTTTGAGGAAACATATCCAAGTAGCTTTGATAAAAATTTCAGCTTGTTCTTTGTTGCATTTTTGGACTTACACTCCGTGGAAAATAAGGTTTATGTCTAGTCGTGAAACTAGTCTAAAAGAGGTGTTTCGGGTAAAAACACCATAACTTCATCATAACAGATCCAAATTTAGTAATATCAAATGTATTGGTTATAGTATTGTATTTATTATTTTGTGTATTATTTTTAGATCCATACAACAAATATTACATGTGAGCCACACTCTACAAGTTCTCTCTCTAGAATAAGCTGAAATTTAACACGGTATACCATTTTTTCTACAACTCCTTTTCTAAGAGGTTCCAAGTAGTGAAACCTAAAGGGATTTCATAGAAGAAATTGAAGAACATTGTGTACTATTTTTATATATTTATTCATTACGGGTACACAGTTATGATTATTTCAAGTTAGGGTTGTTGACTAATCCAAAATTAGTGATGTGAGACTAAAGTAAAGTTTGATGAAAATGATAGTCTCTTGTTGATAAAGTTAAGGAAGGTTTGTAGGTATGTGATCATATAGACCAGGTCTATTACAGAGTTACAAATCAGATTTGGATGATGAAATTGATGAGGTATTTTGGTTGAGGTACATGTTGGGTACATGGTTGAGACAAGTAATTGATGAGTTGGCACATACATGAGGTGTATAGTTGATGATGTTGGTACATCTTGATGAGTCATAGTTTATGTGTATTTTATGCATGGTTTATGCACTTGTTGATGGTACAGGTAGAGGTACAGGTGGGTGCATGGTTGATACACCTTTTTATGGTACAGGTTGATTGTAGGGCAATAGTACATATTGGATGCAGGTCAGTGGTATAGGTTGGTACAGTTGTACAATGGTATATCTCACACTGATATTGTGACCATGGTTCCATCATTCTACTTCTACATTAGGGAGGTTGGATAGGGCAAGGATAGGTGGTTTTAGCCACCTTTTGATTGTAGTGGGATAACACAGGGGGTTGTATCCTCCTTATGGTTGTATCCAGAGAATTGGGGAGTTGGAGCTTCCCTTAGGTTGTATCCTGAGAAGCTACAGGGTTGGAGCCTCCTTCTAGTTGCATCTAGAAAACAAAGGAAATTGGTGCTTCTAGTGAATGTAATTCTTAAAGAGATATAAGAAAAAAAATTATGTGGTTTTCTCTCACTTTGGGTTTCCATATAAAAGAACTGGTGTACTATGTATGTGTATGATTTCTCATGTGTTCATTTTTTATTTAGTATACAACTATTGGATGATAATGCTACATTGATATAACACTTGCATTTTATGGTTAAAAAGGATTCAATTTCTCTATTACTGATTCATTGCCCCTCTCAATAATCCAACATGTCCATCATTTATTTTCCATTTATTCCACGTGTTGGGGATGCCCTTTCCCTGCTGCTATTGTGAGGGGTTCCAAGACCCAAAATGTTACATCTTTTGTTTAAGCTTCTACTCGATTTTGATAGTATATCGATAGTTCACACACAAGAAATAGATGTACATAAACTCAATTTCTATATGAATGTATCTATGCAGACCTATGTGGTACTTGATCACCATATCTCACTGAAAATATTTGATACCCAACTTGGTGCGCAAGGTATGGAAGACATTGGTGAACTGTGGTATTATTTGGTCTCTTTCCTCCCGCAATGCGATCCATCTTGTATACAAGTCGTCATAAATTCCAACAGGGTACTAGTTTTACTTAATAACATCCCTAAAGGAACCCCAAGTGGGTGAAACTGCAAATAATGAGGATCCCTCTACATTATTTTTCTCACAGAAAGGCTACCACTAATATTTGACATGGGGGACGACCTTGAGGAGCACAAATGTAATATTTTCTTTATCAAAAAAGTTATGGACAAAAAAATACCCTTCTAGAAGGCTTAAACATTTATCTATGGAATCCACATCTAATTAAACTTCAAATATAGGAATATCAAAATTGATTTGTACCTTGAAGGGGGAGGTTCCTCCACTTGAGGTAAATGCATCGGTTGTCAGCAGTCATCAAAGGATTTTTTCAAAGTTGTCCATCATCTCGTTCCTTTCTAGCTTGAGAGATTCCATGAGTAACATTTTGAAAGGTTTTTTTGTCTCATCGTCTTTCTTTTCACTAGACATGGAAGGTTTCCTAGGGGTGTGAGAGTAGTTGTCCTCAAGAGAAACATGATCGAGACCCAACTCTATATACCCTGACCTGATGCAGACCTATCGGCCCTCAAGCCGAGATCCACTCACAAGATTGTTCTTTAAACCCTTTGAGTTGGATCGACTCTTTTGGATTCCCTGCTGGAATTTCTTTTCAAATCGATCTACAGGTCCTTCAGGAAGCTCCCCTATGTGAAAACAACTAGGCACGAGCTCCTTTCTCACCAAGCAACCACAACGCTATGACCAAGGCCTAATTCCAAAGGCACTTGTCACAACTCACAACTCGCAAGTTCATGAGTCGTGACTCCCGACTCTTCCCTTCTAATCTCGCGATACCTGAAATGCCGATACGGGTATGGCTCTTCTTCTGTCAACGCCTTCCTTGCATGACCACCAACTAGGCTTAATGCTAGCTCCTCTCATTACTTTCCACTTTGCAAGTTGTGGCGTCCAATCTTGGCACCTTCCTTCCATGAAACCCCAAGAAGTGATGTTGAATTTTCTCGTCGCATTCTCGCTACTTGCGACTTTACGAGTCGAAGGGTTGAACTCTTGTTCCCTTATCTCACGAATCCCCGAGACGTGAGAGGTCAATGGGTGTTGACTCCTTTCACTAGGTAACACATGTCCGCCTATCTGATGCACGGGCCCACCTTGCGGTTCTACCACATGTCCCTCGTGCCCAGCTTCAAAAGTTTGCGACTTCTCTTTTCGAAGTGCTACCTCCTTTGTATCCTGACACCCGAAGTGTTGGGATCCCGAACTCCTTGCTACTCCTTATCACAACTTGCGACTTCAGGACTTTCAAGACAAAAGCCTCAAATTCCTATCCGTCGATATGCCGAAATGCTGAAATATTGACACGTCGTCAACACGGGTCCCACAATGAATCTTCCTGCCTTTTTGGATTTTCGGACTTCACGACATCACGAATATTGATGCTAAGATTTTGAATCTTCAACCCACGAAACCCCAAAATGAGATTACGTGAGTGATCTGATGGCCCCTGTTGGCTCAGATCTTACGGCTGTTCTAGCTCCTCACGATTTTGTCACTCGTGACTTGGAGCACCCAATCTTTGGGCTCTCACCTTGCAAACCTCCGAGTTAACGAGATCCCTTGATCTCTACCACCTGTCCTCCTCCAATGGACAGCTACGATTCTCTCATGACTTCGCCACTCGCGAAGTTAAAGGACTTCTCTTTCTGACCTCCGATATTCGAATCCCTGATATGGGTGATCTCATGACACGTGTCCTCTTTCTAATGGACTTCTTAAATTCTTTCACGATTTCACGACTTTGCCTTTCGCAACCTCACGAATCTTGATGAAAAGGTTTTAAACTATAAATCCCCTACTCCTCTACATGATCCGAAGGCTCTCGGAGCTTCACGAATTCTCCATGGAGAATTTCGACCGTCAAATTCCTCCTTGACGATTCCTGCAAAATGAACAAAGTGTTCCTTCATGAAACTTATCCACCTGCAAAACAACATCACTGCACCTTCTTACAACACTTCAAGGCACTAGTCCTCTTGAGCTTCTCTTCGACAACCTCGAAGACTCTATCCCTTCTGAGATTTCTACACAACTCAAGTCTTCGATAAGGCTCCTGCACACACTCCCTATAGAAATTCTTCAAATACTTCCAAGTATTTGAACCTCTTCGACTCTACTCACTCCCTGCGACATCAGTCTTTCAACAGTTTCCTTAGGTTGCAACCTTTGAGACTCCACTCAGCTTGCTCACACCTTGCACGACTCATGTGCTTAACTTTCACTTCTGTGAGAATGAGAAAAATGTTATCCCTCCTAAGCTTGCAGAGATGAACTCTGAATTCTATCAACGCACACCTTGCGGACAATTTCACTGCACTCCTTGCAGGAAGACTCTTGCTCTGGCAGAGAAACAATTGAAACTCATTCTTTACTCTCCCTCTCTTCAGATTTCAGACATTTAATATGAAATCATACATTCACACATCAAAACAAATGCATAACAGAGAGTAACAAGCGTGAGCATAACATTGAATCATGCATACACATAAATTATTGGAACACCATGAATCTAAATCAAGCTTCATATATTAATCTCAGAACTTCTGTACATGGTTTCTTCTACACAGCTTTCTGTTTCTTCTTGCTCTTGTCTATGCTCTATTGATCATGCTAATATTACAATGATACAAGTGAGGGTGTCTATATCGATTTTCCCTCCGACTCCTAAGACTATCTAATCTAAGAATTTAAAGATACCTACTTACATTTACTAGCATAAATGCCTCTTAGTCCTTCAGACGAGAGCAGGATGCTCAAGGTCTGATTACAATCTATAAGTACACCCTTTCTTAATTGTTTCATTTATGTTTAGCATATCAAACTTCAAAACATTTCAAACAATTCATCATGTGCCAAAATGCGTTGGTGCTTGCCCCATGCTCACTTGTTGTTGGCGATGCTCCTGCATCATACTCCCTCGCTTGAAAATTTTCATGGGCTCCTGTCCATGAGCTCTCGCGTGGTCTGTCCATGCTTCTGGATCTCTGCTTCATTCTCCTAGCTGGCATCTTCGACTGGATGTCCCTTCCACCTGACCAAGTATTCAAAATATTCCCTTCTTTTGGTCATTTTGCTAACTCTTTTGTCTAGTATGCTTTTCATTTGTGGCTTCTCTGCAACTGGCATATGCTTTGTCCACTAAACCTCTGGTTGTTCACTACCTGCTTTTTATTCCTCATATTTGTAAGGGTACAAATCTGAGATGTTGAATATCAGAGAAGTTTCGTTCCCATCAGGTAATTCAATCTCATAAGCACTTGCCCCAAATTTTTTCAAGACCTTACATGGTCCAATCTTCTTCATATTCAGTTTGTTATATGTCCCTTTCGCGAATGTTTCCTTTCTCAGATGTGCCAGAATCAAATCACCAACCTCAAATTGAATTTGTCTTATGTGTTGATCTACTTTGCACTTATACTCTTCGCTCGAGTTTTGCAATTGCTCCTTCACCTGGTTGTGAAGTTCCTTCATCGCTTCTGCAAAATCCTCTACATTAGCACTCCTAGTTGCATTATGTTCTGAATCTCTCAATTCTGAAACTCCTCTTGGATGCATCCCATAAACAATATGGAATGGAATTTTCCATGTGCTTCTATTGATTGAATCATTATAATCAAATTCTGCCTGTGGTAGAATATTATCCCACTAACTATGATGTTTTGTCACCAAGCTCCTCAACAAGTCTCCCAAACTTCTGTTCACAAATTTTGTCTGTCCATCCATCTGAGGATGATAAGCTGAACTGAACGACAAGTTCGTTCCTAGATTTTTCCATAAGGTTCTCCAGAAGTGTCCCACAAACTTGGTGTCTTCATCCGAAACTATGCTCCTTGGCAAGCCGTGAAGTCGAATGACTTCTTTGAAAAATAGATTCGCAATGTGAGTTGCGTCACTGGTTTTCTGACATGGTATGAAGTGTGCCATATTAAAAACTCTATCCACTACCACAAAGATTGAATCAAACTCTCTTTGTGTTCTTAGCAACCCCAATATGAATTCCATGCTTACCACATCCCACGACCTCTCAGGTATGGGTAACGGTTGATATAATCCTGCATTCTACCTCTTTCCTTTTGAATGCTAACAAATTCTACATCTGTCCATGAATCTTTTGACGTCCGATCTCATTCTTGGCCAATAATATAACTCATTTAGCTTTGAGAATGTCTTGTCATGACCGAAATGCCTGGCCAATCATCCACTATGTTTTATATGGATACTTTTAATGAATATCAATATATATATGTTAAGAATTATTTCTTTCAAATGATAAATTCTTACGACTAACTTTGTTCGCTTCTGGAAGAATCTTTCCAACATATATGAAGATTTGTATGTATAGATTTTGCAAGAACAATAAAGAGGATATGTATTTCAATGATGTTATGACTAAGGAGGAGATCAATTATAAAAATGAATCCATCGCCCAACGAATAAGGCACAGTTTTGTGGTTCTTGGTGCCTTGCTAGGAGACACCATCCACAGTTGGATCCAGAATGTAGTAACTTGAAATTACCCTATTAAAATTTCTCAAAACCTTATCATTAGGCTTATATCCTACTCACAAAAAAAATCCTTATTCCAAAATGATATTTACCATTACTTCCAACCTCATTCATTCATTGATCATCTACCCTTGTTTGATAATCATGTTGCCAATGCATGATTATGTCCCATGCATATTACTCATATCAAGTTATCATATTCATGGATATCATAAACCCTACATTATAAAGTGTATAGCTATTTGGTAGTATATCTAAATCATATATTTAACACCTATCAAACCATACCTAACTACGCCTAACCTCCTATTAAGTCAAATTAAAATGAAACTTATGACTTATGCCCCTCAAAGACTATAATAAAATTTTATACTATTGTTTTTGTTATTGAACATTGAGAATATATATATATAATACTAGTAACATGGTGAGTATAGATTGAGATTATCCTTTTAATATTTTAAATATATCTCATTAATTACACAAACCATATATGATCCAGATTTAGGAGTGGAACGAATTGATTAACAGACTGAATACAATAAACATAGAGATAGGAAGAATAACACAAATATCCAGTGAACAATATCTTCTATTAAATAATGAAATAGGATGAAACTGTAAAACTGAAGAACTAAAAATTGCTCGAATGGTGTTATCTATATCTAAGAAAATATGTGGCTTATACATGCATCCGTCTTAGCAGAATCGATTACAATGAGGCTCCAAAGGCCCTTTTCATATTACTCATGAATGCTAAAACCCTAGACATCCAAAAACGTAACCCTGGAAGGTGAAACGCCAAAAGCCATGTGGTCCCTATGGGTAAGTTGGTGTAATTGGGTACCTCAACTTCCTAGGGTCATAAATGATTCATATGACCTCCATTTTAGGCACGTGATAGCCCATTGGAAAGGTCTTTTAGAGAACTACACATTTCACCATCATACTCTAACTACATCTATAGTCTAACTATGGCAAGCCAAAAAAACAACATTTAGGGCCCCAAAACAGCCCTGAAAGTACATCAAGATGTGCTGACATGAAAATATACAAAATAGTGAAGTTGAATTAGGTCATAGGCCACCCATATCCACCTGGAGAATGCATGGGGCTTCAGACAACCCCAAAATTGTAGAAATCACAATTATAAAGTAGTACAGAAGGACATGTTGTAAAAAAATAGACACAAGGAGCCAATTGGAATAGGTGGGAATACACAAATATCCACCTACATCAATATTCCCCCATTAGGAAGAAATGGTGTCCATTGCATTGATTTCACCAATCAGGTGGAAACTTCTATTGGATTTGGCCCTAGGTGAGCCACTTCCCTTGGTGTAGGAGTTTCCCTGCTTGGACAACCTGATAAAGCTAAATCTGTTGCTGACAAGTGCCATCGACCTGTCTGTCCACAATTTGATTAGTGGATGCTTGTTCCATGTAGTCAAGGTTGAGCTCTCTTGGTGTGAGATGTTCGACGATATTAGAGGTGTCCAATAATGGTGGAAAATATGGACAAAGGTAGTCCACATTGAATATTGGATGCAAACCAAGGAAGGGTGGAGTGTGGAGCTCAAAATAATTTCTACCCATAGCCTTGGTGATAGTGTAAGGCCCATAAGGAAGTGGGAGAAGCGTTCAATGAGTCTTGGTGAGATGGTCCTTCGACAAATGTAACTAGAATTTTTTGCCAATATGAAGCTAGTCTAGTAACCCATGTTAATCATGGTGTTGCTTGTACTTAACATTGGATTTTTGCAAAATCTCCTAGACCTCTTGGCGGATCTGTTAAATTCACTCAATGAATCTGGTGGCTTTGTTGAATGAAGACTAATTAGGGGAAGAGTTTGTCTGTACGGTGGAAAGAGGAAGTGCAACATCAATGGCTCCCAAGGGTTGAAATCCCAAATCCAGCTGAAATGGGCTATGGTCGATGGAACTATGGAGAGCCCTGTTATAGCTGTGTTGGACATATGGAAGAATCTTTTCCCATGTACGAGGATGCATAGAATTATACATGCACAGGATGTGCACAATCATCCGATTGATGATCTCATTTTGGCCATCAGTTTGGGGGGTGGAAAGAAGTTGGCATACAGATTATGTTGCCACAAAGTGCTCAAAACCTATCGAATATGTCACATGTGCTCCTCCCAAGTTCTGATGAAGATGAGGATGTCATCCAAATATACTACCACAAAGGAGTTGGTGAATGGTCTCAATACATCATTCATTAACTTCATGAAAGTGGTTGGTACATTTTTTAATCCAAAGGACATGACTAGCCATTTGTACAGACCTTATTTAGACTTGAAGGTTGTCTTTCGAACATCAGTTGGTTCGATGCGAACCTGGTGGTAGCTAGAGTTCAAGTAAATATTGTTGAAGAAAATTTTCCCATTTAGTTGGTCAAGAAGGTCATCAATCCTGGGAATGGGGTAGTAGTTCCTAGCTATGATTTTTTTAAGGATCTATAATCAATGTAGAGTCACCAAGTCTCGTCCTTCTTCTACAATAGTACAATCAGGCTTCCGCAAGGGGAGGAGTTGGGTCTGATGTGCCCCTTTTAAAGACACTCTTGGATGTGATGCCTGATTTCATCATTCTCCATTAGTGAGAACCTATAGACTGGACCATTAGGTAGAGGTGAGTCAGGGGTCAGATCAATGGGATGATTGAAATGGCAGTGTATCAGTACCCCTGTAGGTGAGGTGAAGATTTCTCTGTATTCTTCCATGATCTCGTCCACTTTCTTCTGCCACAAAGAGAGGCATTGTGTAGAGGCCATGAATGTGGCGGTGAGATTTTACTTACTATGAGAACAGATCACAAATAAGATGAACTTCCATGTCTTTGAAATGACCTTATTGCATTGCTTAACATATATTAAAGAAATAGCAGTAGGCGGTCCAACCTCTGGTATCTGGTACAATTGTCCACCCAAAGTAATAATAACACTGCGGGGTCTAGACTCATACACAACATGAAACGTCCACAAATATGGCTATCCTAAGAGAACATAAAAAAATTAAAGGGTATAAATATCACACAATACCTCATCATTGAAAGGCTTGATGTTGTAGGGAAAATGACACTATTGGCTGACATAGAGATCTCTTCCTTGACAAAGACAACCAATGGTGTAGGGTTGTGGGTGTGGTGTCATTGGTAGGTCCAGCTTCTTGACAACCTCTATAGAAATAAGGTTATTCCAACTACCATTGTCGACAATGAAATGAATCAGAGCCCCCATGACCCACATCTGTGAGTGAAACAGGTGTTCCCCTTCCCCTGGTTCTTCTAGTTTTCTTGGCCAAACATTGTTGCTAGCGACCACGGCACTGGGTTCAACATCGATAATTCACTTCCCTCCTTCAATATTTGACTCAAAATCAAAATCAACGTGTGACTTAGAAGCCTTCTGCTCATCCATGAGGGACTTCTTAAAGTGGCATTCATCTGTGTTGTGCCAAGGACATTTATGGTACTCACACCATTTTCTCATGTCCTTCTTTATCTTCTCATTTCCCTTCTTGTGTTGTGGCTTGGATGAATTGTCTTGAGGGAAACCATATCAAATTGGTCCCTTCTGTGGGTTGGGGTTATTTCAAGATCTCATCGTTTCTTCTTAAATTTTTGCTCGATCTTGACAGTGTATTTATAAGCCATTCCCAATGAGATGATGTCTAGGAACTCCATTTCTATTTGAATGTACCTATGAAAACAACCACAATATTTGAGGACCATATGACACTCATAATATTTGATACCCAATTTGGTACATAGGATATGGAAAATATTGGTGAACTCTGGTACTATATGGTCCCTTTCTTGACGTAGGGTGATCCATCTAGTGTATTGGTCCTCATAGCTTCCAAAAAGGTAGTATTGTTCATTAATGTTGTCCCAGAAGGGATCCCATGTAGGGGCCACCACTAAAATTGCAAATTCCTCCATGGCCCTTTTCTTAGAGTTAGCATCCCACCAATATTTAACATGGGGAATGACCTTGAGGAGTGCAAAAGTGATATTTTCCCTATCGAAAAAAGTGTGGACCAAAAAATATCCTTCTAGTAGATTCAACCATTTATCTACAACATTTGCATCCATTAGTCCTTCAAATAATGGAATATCAAAATTTACATATACCTTGAAGGGGGTTGCATGACCGCTTGATGAAGATGCTTCTCCCATGGGTAACTGTTGAAGGATCTGTGCCAAGTTGTCCACCATTTCATTCCTTTGCCACATGAGGGCTTCCTTGAGAAACGTTTTAATTGGATCTCCTACTCCATCATATTTATTTTTGTCGCCCATGGGCTATTGTTGGGCTCGGCGCGACCGATATGGTAATGGCTTGATTGGTTCGAGTCCCAACTTCTTGTACCCAGACCTTGTCGGCGACATGCAAGAAGAAAAATAAATGAAGAGAAGACCGCTCTAATACCACTGATCCAGAATTAGGAGTGGAATGAACCAATTAGCAGATTGAATATAATAAATATAGAGATAGGAAGAATAACACAAATATCCAGTGAAAAATATCTTCTATTAAATACTCAAATAGGATGAAACTGTAACACTGTAGAAATGAAACTTGCTTGAATGGTCGTAGCTATATTTGAGAAGAGATGTGGCTATTACACGCATTCGTCTGAGAAAAATCAATTACAATGACGCTCCAGAGGCCCTTTTCATATTTCTCATGAATTCCAAAACCCTAGACATCCAAAAACGTAACCTTACGGGGTGAAACACCAAAATTCATGTGGGCCCTATGGGTAAGTTGGTGTAGTTTGGTACCTCAACCTCGTAGGGTTGTAAATTTTTCATTTGACCTTCATTTCAGGTGCGTGATAGCCCGTTGGAAAGATCTTTCAGAGAGCTACACATTCTGTCATCATAATCTGACTCCGACTATAGTTTGACTATGGCGAGCCAAAAAAAAATGTTTAGGGCCCCAAAATATCCCTGAAAGTAAAATAAGATGTGTTGAGATGAAAAAATACAAAATAATCCAGTTGGATTAGGCGAGAGGCCACTTGTATATACCTGGAGAATGTGTGGGGCTTCAGACAACCCGAGAAGTGTAGAAATCATAATCATAATGAAATACAGAAGGACAAGGTGAACAAAACTAGACACGAGGAGCCAGTTGGAATAGGTGGGTGGACACTAATATCCACCTAGATCATTCCTCCCCACATAGGAAGAAATGATATCCATTATGTTGAGTTCCCCCATTACATGAGGAAACTTATGCTAGATTTGGCCCTGGGTGAGCCACTTGCCTTGGTGTAGGCGTTTCCCTACCTTGACAACCTGATAAAGTTGGATCTTCTACTATCGAGTTCCCTTTACCTATGTGTCCATGATCTGATTGATGGATTCTTGTACCATGCAGTTAGGATTGAGCTCTGTTGGTTTCAGTTGTTCGACGATCTCAGAGGTGTCCAATAATGGTGAAAAATATGGTTGAAGGAGGTCCACATTGAATAGTAGATGGAGACCAAGGAAGGGTGGAGTGTTGAGGTCAAAATAATTTCTACCCACAACCTTGGTGATAATGTAAGTGTTGTGGGGTATTCTACCCTACGGACTAATAAGCTACGACTCTAAACTTATACACAGAAAATGACCCTTAAGATTTAACTTTTAACCTTCTACCCAAAATCTCAACCCCTTTTCGAGCAAACAATGGAAGAATCGACTCACCTTTTTAACGATG
>JZKD02S1520191.1:66067-103043 GCA_000966675.3 Picea glauca | reverse complement strand
AAAATGAATCACTTACAATGAGTTCTGAGACTGGCCACCATTCCTCGATCCTGATCCTGGGCTCCTCCTCTTCTTTTGTCCTCCAACTGCTGCAACATGAAGTTCTCCTGAAGCTGAAGGCAAAGCTAAAGGGTGTGGACAATAATAGGCTTGGCAATTTTGGCAGAGTTTCTTTGCTATCCTTTTACCCCCTTTGATTAGTACCCCTACCCCTCCTTTTATAGGCTAGGAAGAGCTAGGGTTTTAGGTGAACTCTCGGCCATGCATGGCGGAGAGTTTCAGTTAACTGACAAAAATCCTCGTGTCTCGGTGGAAACTTCCCTGATTTTTTGCTTTGTTAGGTACTCGCGGGCTGCTTTGGGCTAGCCCGCGAATGCCCGCGTGCAGTAAAGGGACAACAAGTGGTTGCCTGCGCCCAGTGAGAAGTTAGGGCGCGGGTTGCTTTTTTAAATTGGTTTTTTTGATGAATTACTCAACATGGTTTTGGCTAGGAAGAGGCATGTGTTGGCCTGATGCCAGGTAAACCTGTATGGTGCATTTTAGGGTTATAACAGTAAGGCCCATAAAAAAGTGGGAGAATCTTCCGATGGGTCCCGGTGAGATGCTCCTTCTGTAAATGTAACCAGACTTTGTCACCAACCTGAAATTGGTGTGGTACCTTGTGTTGATCATGGAATGGATTATACTTAGTATTGGATTTATGAAAAATATCATGGACCTATTGGTGGATGCATTTGATCCTCTCAATGAATATGTTGTCTTTTTCGATCATAGACTGATCAGTGGAAGACTCTGTCTGTGTGGTGGCAAGAGGAACTGCAACATCAATGGGTCCCAAGGGTTGGAATCCTAAACCCACCGGAAATGGGCTATGTCCAATGGAACTATGGAGAGACCTATTGTAGCTATGTTAGACATATGGGAGAATATCATGCCATGTATAGGGATTCTTATAATTGTACATCCACAGGATGTGCACAATCGTCTAATTGACGACCTCGATTTGGCCATCGGTTTGGGGGTGGAAAGAAGTGGATTTTGTGAGCTTAGTGTCCAACAGAGACCAGAGAATCAACCAAAAGGTGTTGAGGAACCTTATGTCTCAGATGGATATGATGGTCTGTGGTATCCCATAGTGGACCCACACTCATTCGAAGAAGATCTTGGAAGTATTTGTCACTATGAAATTCTTCTTACAGGCTGTGAGGATGCCCATCTTTGAAAATCGATCGACGACCACAAACACATTGTCATTCCTGTGATTGATAGAAGGAAAATCAGACATGTAATCCATTGAGATGGATTCCCACAGCTTCTCAGGAATAGGAATATGGGTGTATAATCCTTTATTCTTGATGGTTGGCTTGGAAATGGCACAAACAATGCAAGATATGATATACTTGTTGATTTCTTGTTGAAGTTTTGGCCAATAAAAATGTTTTTAAAGAATGACCATAGTTTTCTATACGCCAAAATATCTTGCCACCTGACTGTTGTGGGCTTCCCAAATCATCTTTGCACACTTGCTTGCATGAGCAAAGAGATGGCCCAAGTGGCATAACAGTTCATCCTAAATGTGAAAATCAGTGACAGTGGTGCATGTACCCTAGAGTTGATATGTGGTGGCGAAGTAGGGATCTTCATGATAAAGTTGGGGCCACTCTGATGCTTTATGTCCAGAGGACTGGAGCACAATGGTGATTGCAGCCATAGGAGGCTGAGTGAGGGAGTCATTGACATGATTGGAGATGCATGTCTTATACTTGATGTTGAGATGGAACTGATCTAGGTAGCTGGACCACTTCTGATGGAAATTGTTCTACAATTTCCCCTGTGTCTGTATGAACTGTAGAGTCTTTTGATTAGTGTTTATAATCATCTCTTTCCCAAGAATGTAATGTTTCCATTGACAACAGGCTTGTACAATGGAATACATTTCCTTGTCATAGGTAGGGTATTTCCAGACAATATATGAGTGTCTCACTATGGCATGCCACAGGATGGTCGTGCTGAATGAGAAATGTGCCCACAACATAGTCATATGCATCAGTCTCAATATCAAATTGTTATTGTATATCGGGAAAGGAAATTACTGGATCCAAGAAAAAGAGATGTTTCAGATCATCGAATGCTCTTTTATGCTCCTTCCCCCACATGAAATTGGCCCTACCACCGTTGATCCGGATTTTATGACAAGAAAAAAATGAATGCATATTATTAACAGGTTCTTAACAAAAAATAATAGAGATACAGTAAAACTGGTTTTCTATTCAATAATTAAATAAGTTTAAAACTATAAAATGCAGCGGAAACAAGCTTCCTAGAATGGTGGTGGCTTATCTCTGAGAAGCGATGTGACGACTGTGCTCATTCGCAAGAAGATAATTACAATGAGGATCTGAAGGAATTTTTACAATAAGAAGGAATTTAAAAAACCCTAGACATCCAAAAACCTAACCCTAGGACATGAAGTGCCAAAAGTCATGTGGGCCCCGTTTGGGTAAGTTAGTACATCAACTTCCTGGGGTCGTAACGTTTGCATATGATATTCATTTTAGGCGTATGATAGCTTGTTGGAAAGGTATCAAAGAGGAGATTCATTTTAAGCACAATATACAAGAAACTTCCATATTTCAAACATGCTTTCCCCAAAAACATCGTTTAGGGCCTCAAAATAGATCCATAAGTGAAAACTGCTAAAAATAGTAAATTACCAAAATTGCCAGAAAACAGTTTTGAGCTAGTTGGAAAAGGTGGGTGGCCACCAATATCCATATGGATCAATCCTCCCTCCTTAGGATTCAATGGTATCCATTGCATTTAATTCCCCCATCAGATGAGAAAATTTCTATTGAATTTGGCCTTGGGTGAGCCACTTGCCTTGGTGTAGGAGTTGCTCTGCTTTGATGACTTGATAAAACTGGATCCTTTCCTGTTGAGTGCCCTTGATATATTTGTCCACAATATCATCATTGGATGCCTATTGTATGCAGTCGGGGTTGAGCTCTATTGGTGTCAGTTGTTCTGCTACTTTTGAGGTGTCCAATAATTGTGGGAAATAAGGGCGAAGGAGATCTGCATTGAACAATGGGTGCAAGCCAAGGAGAGGAGGAATGTTGAGCTAAAAATAATTATCCCCCATGACCTTGGTGATAGTGTACAACCCATAATGGAGTGGGCAAATCTTCTAATGGGGTCCTGTAAGGCATTCTTTCTGCAAGTGCAACCAAACTTTGTCACCCACCTGAAACTTATGTGGCACCCGATGTTGATCATGGCATTGTTTGTACTTGTCATTGGACTTCTGTAGGATATCCCAAACTTGTTGGAGGATGTGCTTGATCCTCTCAATGAACTGGGTGGCTTTGTCAGCTTCAGCTGGATCAAGAGGTGATTCAGGCGAGGTGACCGCAGTAGGAAGTGCAACATCTATGGGACCCAATGGTTGGAATCCCAACCCCACCTGAAAGGGGTTGTCATTGGTTGAGTTATGTAGCCTCATTTGTAGCTATGTTGGACATAGGGAAAGCTCTCATCCCATGTGAGAGGATTCTTTGTATTATACATGCGAAGTATATTAAAAATCATTCGTTTTACAACCTCGGTTTTTCCATTTGTCTGGGGGTGGAAGGTCGTGGATTTGGTGAGCTTGGTGTCTAGAAGTGACTAGAGGCTCGACCAAAATGTGTTGAGAAATCGAATATCCCAATCTAATAAAATGTTTTTTGGGATTCCAAAATGTACCCAAAATCATTCAAAGAAGATCTTAACAGTGGCCTCTGTTGTGATGCTCTTATGGCAGGCAACCAGAATTTCCATCTTAGAAAAGTGATCAACAACCACAAAAAAATAGTCATTTCCCTGCTTGGTGGACGAGAGGCCTGACATGTAGTCCATTGAGATGGATTCCCATGGCCTTTTAGGAGTAGGAAGAGGGGTGTACAGGCCCTGTTTCTTATTTTTCGATTTGTAAATAGTGCAGGCAATGCAGGACCTGATATACTTGCTGACCTCCTATCGAAGTTTCAACCAATAGAAATGTTTCTGTAGCCTTGCCACTATCTTCTCAATGTCGAACTGTCTTTCCACCTGACAGTAGTGGGATTCCCATATCATCTTCACTCACTCACTTGATGGAACAGATATATGGCCAAGACGACACAACAACCCATCCTGAAGATGGAAATTGTCAACAACTTCATTTGCACCCAACATTTGGTAGGTGGTGGAAACGTCAGGGTCTGTCTCATAGTGTTGGGGCCATCTAGAGGTCTCATGGACAGAAGAGTCTAGCACCGTGGTGAGTTCCATGAATAGAGGTCTGTTGAGGCAGTCAACGACGTGATTGGTGCTTCCTATTTTATACTTGATGTTGAGGTGGAATTGCTGCAAGTATGTGGACCACTTTTGATGGAAATCATTATGAAATTTTCCCTATGTCTACATGAACTGTAGTGTCATATGATCAATGTGGATGACTTTCTTGTTCCCAAGAATGTAATGTCTCCACTGGAGGTAGGCTTTCACAATGGAGTACATTTCTTTGTCATAAGTAGGGTAATTACAGACAACATTTGACAATGTCTCGCTATGATAGGCCATGGGGTGGTCATGCTGATTGAGAATGACACCCACAACATAGTCTGAAGCATATGTTTCGATCTCAAAGGGATATTGCAGGTCTGGTAGCTAAAGTACTGGGGCTGAGCATAAGCGCTTCTTCAAATCGTCGAATGCTTATTGTTGGGACCAGCCCCACACAAATTTAGCCTTACCACCACCTTGTTTATTTGGCTAAGGGCCCATGCAATATGGGAGAATCCCAACATGAACCTGTGGTAGAAATTGGCAAGTCCCAAGAAGCTCCAAATCTCAGTGAGTGTGGCTGGGGTTGGCTAGTCACAGATGACTTGGATCTTGGTTGGATCCACATGTATGCCATGTTGATCAATAATATATCCTAGGTAATGGACCCTATCCATGACGAAGGAGCATTTTTCCAAGTTGGCATATAACTTGTGCTTCCATAGGGTGTGAAAAACTTGTTGAATATGTTGCAAGTGTTCGTCCAAAGTCTTGGTGTAAATTAGAATGTCATCCAGATACACCACTACAAAAATATTGGTGAATGGTCACATGATATCATTCATCATCCTCATGAAAGTGGTTGGAGCATTTTTCAAACCATATGGCATGACCAAGCATCCAAAAAGGCCTTCCTTACTTTAAGGCAACCTTCCATACATATGTATGTTCTATTGGGACCTGGTGGTAGCTAGACTTTAGATCAATCTTACTAAAGTATTTGTCCCCCATGAGTTGATCAAGGAGGTTGTCAATTTGGGGGATCGGGCACTGGTTTCTGAATTTGATTTTATTCAGAGCCCAGTAATCAATACAGAGTCGCCCAATTCCATCTTTTTTTTGTACTAGCATGATTAGGCTCCTACAAGGTGATGAACTGGGACAGATGTGCCCCTTGTGGAGTAGTTCTTGGATCTGCCACTTGATCTCCTCATTCTCTAACAAAGAGCGATGATAGAATGGACCATTGGGTAGTGGTGCACCATGGGCCAGATCGATGGGGTGCATGACCTGGCAGTGCAAAGGTACCCCTGTAGGCGAGGAGAAGATATCCGAGTACTCTTCCATGACCTTATCTACTTGCTTCTACTGTGTGGAGAGGTCATCCGTAGAGACCCTGGATGTGGTTGTGATCTTTCACTTAGTCTAAGAGAGAATCACGAAGAAGAAAAACTTCCCCGTCTGAGAGATGACTCTCCTGCATTTCTTAGAAGAGATCAAGGAAATAGCACTAGGTGGGACTGCCTTAGGCATCCTGTACAATTTCCTGTTCAAAGTAATAATAACACTATGAGGCCTAGAATCATATACAACATGATGTTTCCATAAATAAGGTTGGCCCAAAACAACATCACAAACTTCGAGAGGAGAAACATCGCACAATACCTCATCTTTGAAGAGCTTGATGGAATATGACAGTCGACACTGTTGAATGATGCAGAGATCACTTTCTTGGTAGAGCCATCCAATGGTTTAGGGTTGTGGGTGCGGCATTGTTGGCAAGGCCAGCTCCTTGATGACCTCTACTAAGATGAGGTTCTTCTGGCTAATGCTATCAATGATAAAGTGTAGTGGGGTGCCTTTTACCCACATCTATGAATGGAAGAGGCGCTCTCCTTCTTCGAGCTCATCTGGTTCACTAGGCTAGAGCTTGGTGGTAGCATTAGTGGAACTGAGTTTCTTGTCAATGATCTATCTTCCCCTTTCTGGTTCTGGCTCAGAGTCAGAATCCATATCTGATTCATAGGCTTTCACTTCGGCCACCCACGACTTCTTTGAGCGACAGTCAACAGTGTTATGCCAAGGGCTCTTATGGAAGTCGCACCACTTCCTGGTATCTTTCTTTGTCTTTCTGGTGTCCTTCTTTGCTTGCATCCTAGACTGGCTATCCTGATAATGTCCATATTTTCTTTGTCTTTTTTTCTGTGGGTTGGGTTCGTCCCTTCCTAGCTTTTTTTGTGAGGGGTTCCCATGCCCAAATTGTTGCGTCTTTTGTTTGATCTTTTGATCGATTTTGACAGCATATCGGTAGGCCACGCCCAAGGATGAGATGTCCAGAAATTCCATTCTAGTCTAGATGTATCTATGCAAACTACTATGATACTCGAGCACAAGATGTCACTCTGAATCTTTAATATCCATCTTGGTGTAGAAGGTGTGGAAGATATTTGTGAAATCTGGCACTGCTTAGTCTCTTTCTTTCCGCAGTGTGGTCCCTTTGGTATAAAGGTCATCATAACTTTTGACAGGGTAGTATTATTCCTTAATAGCATCCTTGAAGGATTCGTAGGTGGCCATGACTAAAAATAATGAGGGTTCCTTTGTTTCCTTTTCCTCACAAAATGTTTACCACCAATCTTTGACATGGGGAGCAGCTTTGAGGAGCACAAAAGTAATCTTTCCTCTATTCGAAAAGTTATGGACAGAAAAATACCCTTCTAGTAGATTCAAACACTTGTCCACAATGTCTACATCTATATGAACTTCAAATATAGGAATATCTAAGTTTATTTGTACCTTGAAGGGGGTGGTGCCTCCGTTCGAAGAAGATGCATCACCTATTGGTAGCAACCGAAGGATTTGCATGAAACTATCCATCATATTGTTCCTTTGTTGTGTGAGGGATTCCTTAATAAATAGTTTGAAAGGATATAATGTCTCATCATATTTCATTTCTCCTGCCATGAGAGGTCACTTGGGTGTGAGAGCGCTTTTTTCCTCAAGAGAAACAAGCTCGAGACCTAACTTTTTGTACTTCGACCTCGTTGGGGACATGCATTAAGACAATAAGGAGTAGACTGCTCTGATACCACTGATCCATATTTTATGAGAAGAATGAAATGAATATATATTATTAATAGGTTCTTAACATAAAATAATAGAGATATGGTAAAACTAGTTTTCTATTCAGTAACCAAATAAGCTAAAAACTGTAAAATGTAGTGGAAAAAAGCTTGCTGGAATGGTGGCGGATTATCTCTGAGAAGAGATGTGATGACTGTGCTCATTCATAATAATATCATTACAATGAGGCTCTAAAGTATGTTTTATAATAAGTGGGAATGTCAAAAACCCTAGACATCCAAAAACCTAATCGTAGGAGATGAAATGCCAAAAGTGATGTGGGCCCCATTTGCGTAAGTTAGTACATCAACTTCCTAGGGTCGTAACTTTTTCATACGATCTCCATTTTAGGTTTATGATAGCTCGTTAGAAAGGTATCATCAAGGAGATTCATTTTAGGTGAAATGTCAAAGGTACTTACATATTTCAAACTTGTTTTCCCAAAAAACATCGTTTAGGGCCTCAAAACGGCTCTGAAAGTGAAAACTGCTAAAAATAGTAAATTACCAAAATTGCCAGAAAATTGTTTTGAGCCAGTTGGAAAAGGTGGGTGGACACTAATTTACATATAGATCAACCATCCTTTGTCACCTATCTGAGTTCCCATGAAATATGGGATAATCCCAACATGAACTTTCGGTAGAAATTGGCTAGCCCAAGAAGCTCTGAATCTCGATCAATGTGGTCGGGGCTGGACAATCACAGATGAGTTGGATATTAGCTGTATCAAAATTCACCCCATGTGCATCAAAAATGTATTCTAGGTACTGAACCCTGTTCATTCCAAAAGAGAATTTTTCCAAGTTGGCATAAAGCTTGTGGTTCCACAGAGTGCTCAAAACCTGTTGAATATGTCGCATGTGCTCCTCCCACATTCTATTGAATATGAGGATGAAATACAAATATAATACCACAAAGGAGTTGGTGAAGGGTCTCAATACATCATCCATAAACTTCATGAACGTGGTTGGTGCATGTGTTAAGACAAAGGGCGTGACTAGCCATTCGTAGAGACCTTGTTTAGAATTGAAGGATATCTTCTAGACATCAGTTGGTTTGATGGGAACGTAGTGGTAGCTAGACTTCAATTCAATATTGCTGAAGAAATTTCCCCCCATGATTTGGTCAAGAAGGTCATCAATCCTGGGAATGGGGTAGTGGTTCCAGAATGTGATTTTGTTTAAGTCTCTGTAATCAATGAAAATTCACGAAGTCCCATCCTTCTTCTACACTAGTACAATCGGGCTTTTGCAAGGGGACGAGATGGGTCTAATGTGCCCCTTTTTAAGAATATCTTGGATCCGATGCCTGATTTCATCATTCTCCATTAACGAGTGCTGATAGAATGGCCCATTAGGTAGAGGCGCGTCGGGGGTTAGGTCAATGGGATGCTTGACTTGGCTATGAGTCAATACCCCTGTAGGTGAGGTGAATATGTCTCTATATTCTTCCACAATCTCATCCACTTGCTTCTACTACAAAGAGAGGAATTTTTTAGAGGCCAAAGATGTGGTGACAACATTCTTCTTACTATGAGAACGAATCAAAAATAAAATGAACTTCTCAGTCTGTGAAATGACCTTACTGCATTTCTTAGCAGAGATTAAAGAAATATAAGTAGGCGGTGCCACCTCTCGCATCCTGTAAAATTGTATAGTGAAAGTAATAATAACACTACGGGGTCTAGACTCATGCACATCATGACGCTTCCACAAATATGGTTTTCCTAAAATAACATTACAAACTTCAAGGAGATAAATATCACACAGTACCTCATCTTTGAAAGGCTTGATGTCGTAGGGTAGACGACACTGTTGGCTAACACGAAGATCTCTACCTCAACAAAGCTAGCCGATGGTATAGGTATGTGGGTATGGTGTCATTATCAGGTCCAACCATTTGACTACCTCTTCTAAAATCACATTCTTCTGACTACCATTTTCGACAATGAATTTAATGGGAGCACAATTGACCCACATCTGCAAGTGAAAGAATCATTCACCTTCCTCTCGTTCTTCTAGTTTGCTTGGTCAGACTTTGGTGGTAGTCACCATGGAACTGGGTTAAACATCCATAATCTCCTTCCCTCCTTTAGGATTTGACTCAAAATTATTATCCGCCTCTCACTCGGAATCCTTCAACTCGACCATGAGGAATTTTTGGGAGTGACATTCTTTGGTGTTGTGCCAAGGAATTTTATGGTACTCATACCATTTTATTGTGTCCTTCTTCATCTTCTCTTTTCCCTTCTTGTGCTATGGATTGGACGGATTGTCCTGAGGGCGACCATCATGACTTTGTCCTTTGTTGTGTGGGTTGGGGTTCCCTTTTCCCTACTTCGACTGTGAAGGGTTTGCAGATCCATTCTCTCAATGTTTCTGCTTAAATTTATGCTCTATATTGATAGCATATCTATAAGTCATGCACAATGAGGTGATGTTTCAGAAATCCATTTCTGTTTGAATGTATCTATGAAGAAAACTGTGGTATTTGAGCACTAGATGATGATCAGAATCTTTGATACCTAATTTGTTTCTTAGGATACAAAAAATACTGGTGAAGTCTCATACTGTTTCATCCCTTTCTTCACGTAGGGTGGTCCATCTGGTGTACTAGTCCTCTTAGCTTCCAAAAATGTAGCATTGTTATTTAATGGTATCCCGGAAGGAATCCCATGTAGGGGTTGTTAGCATGGAGAGTCACCCTCTTATTGCAAGAGGATAAGACCAATACCCATCAAAATAATGTAAAAGGATTAAAATGGTTTGAGAAGGTGGATTAGTGAAACTATAGAGAGAGGAAAAGATAACAGAAGTAACTGCAAATTAGTTCAGTACGATTGGGATATGGAGTCATAAGTATCATGGATAAGGAAGGCATTTAAACTACCTATCAGACAAAAGTATTAATGCAGTGATGGGGAGAAGAAGATGGAAAATGTCTGGTGAACCATGAAAGATGGGCATGATAGAAAAAAATTCTCCATCGCCTCAGGGATCCATAAATCAGAGAGATTACATCGAGACAATGAGAAAAACAGTGAAAATCTGACGAACCATGAAATATGGGCATGATAGAAAAAGAACCACCATCGCCTCAAGGATCCATAAATCAGAGATATTACATTCAGACAAGAAGGAAAACAAAGAAAATATCATTAACCATGAAAGATGGGCATGATAGTAACATAACCTCCATCACCTCAAGGATCCATAAATCAGAGAGATTACATTCAGACAAGAAGGAAGAAAAAGAAAATATGATGAACCATGAAAGGTGGGCATGATAGAAACATAACCTCCATCGCTTTAATAATCCATAAATGAGAGATATTACATTCAGACAATAAGGAAAATAGAAATAGCATGTAAACTAAGAAGACAGTTTCATCAAAACAATTCAAAGGAATCTTCAATAACATATATTTACAATCCAAGCCCTTAGGTATACAAACTGAAATATTATAGAGCCCTACTCCTGAAACTCACTCGAATCTCCAGCCCATGAAGAACACACACCCCTTTTTTCAAAATAGATAATGATCTATTTATAATCAACTCAGTCCTAAAATTCCAGGAGTGTGACCTGGATATCTCGTTCAATGGTTTCGTCTGTGTATTCTTCTGTCAAGCTGTGCGTGTATTTCTTTGTTAGACACAAACTCAGATCAACATGGGCCTTTCTTCCCTCTATGGTACCATGAGCTGACAGTCTAGTCCTCTTGGCCATGGATTCTAAGATTTCAATTTATGGACCGAGATGAGGTTTCAACTACCAATCATTTTCCATTAACTGAATCCTCCTCAGGATCGGGACGAGGCTCAATTCCTAGGGGGACATCACGTACCGTTCTTGGATTAGACATTATATAACCACATGATTGTGGGGTTGTCAAAGCTACTTTGGACTCACACAACTTTTGAGCCCACAAATCACCACCTTCCACCACAGAGTTCTTTCACTATACCACTGTTTCAATTGCGAGACTTCTCAATAATTTTAACGCTCAAGAAAGTTGTGTCCCCACAATGAATCCTGGTTCTCGATCTAGTCATGATATGCGTTCTTGCAAAGCCCCAATTTTTCTTCCATGCACCACTCTTGGATGGACCCTACTTCCTACTGCAGATATCAACGACTCACAATTAATTCGAGAGTTTGAGCTTTGGGCCTTTCCAATGTATATCTCTTTCGATTCTCCAAAGTGTCGAATTCCAAAAGTGAGAGATCTAGTGACGTGCGGCCTCTTGTTATGGATGACTGATATTTTCTTTGGGACATTGGGCTTCCTCTCTTCTCTTCTTCTTTCACACACATACTTTGAAATGCCAAATTTTGGAAGTGAGAGATCTGGTGATGTGTGGCCTTTTGATTTGGACGATCGAGATTTACTTTGGGACCTTTAGGACATCGAGGATTTTGGTGATACTGCAAACAAGATCAACGGTCCTTGTTGGTTTGAGATCAATAATCCATAATTATTTCAGGAGTTCGGGCTTCGTCTCTTCGAGACTTTTCAATGCATAACTCTTACAATCCTCTGAAGTGTCAAATTCCCAAAGTGAGATATCTACCTCCATGTGTCCTATAGATTTGGATGGTTGATATTTACTTCGGGAGTTCAGGCTTCAGGAGTTTGATTCTTCTTTCTCGCACAATACTCCGAAGTAATTCTTCCGAAGTGCGAGATATGTCGACGAGTGTCCTCTGTGTTCAATGGATCAGACTTACTTTGAGACTTCGACTCCCCTTCCTAGTCATTAATCCTTGTGCGAATTTGAAATCCTGAGCTCCCAAGAGCTGCTAAACCAAATTTCTTATGGGATATCCACCATTTAAAATCAAACCTGCTTGTTGGTGATTCAAGCCCGAAATGGACTGCTCTGAATGTTGCACTTTGTGCTCAAGGTTGATATATGTGATGACCATAGAATTGTTATCTTGCAACCTTTTGACAACTATATGTGACAACATTTGGCTCCACATAAAGTGCAGTTTCAATGCCTTGGCCTTTGGGTTGTGGAGTCGAGCTCAAAAAACATCCTGCTGAGGACCACAGGCTGATATGTATATTATCTAGTTGAAAAGAAAGAAAACACACATCCTCCAGAAGGATCTTATTTATGTACAAACATACTCTAACTAATTTTTACAATATGTTAGGTGAAAGAAAACTTCCACCAGAGCCACCCAAATGGTTTGGTGAAATAACTCTTCTTTTCACTGTAAATGATCCACAAAAGGTAAGGAAAGTATGAAAACAGAATGAAAACATGTTTTGGAAAACTGACAATAACCCCAAATGATGATAAGATGAATAATTTTTTAGGCTCAAATTCTTTTGGAAAACTCAACTCCATATATAACCCCACAGGGTCATAAAATTTATAATAAGGAATGCTAAACTGGTAAGAAATTATTTCCTTCATTGTATCATTGCTTACCAATTGTTTGATTTCCTCAGCATGTATAGGTAAGTACATGATTGGTGCAGGTTGGCTAATCCTAGGCGATATTTTGTCATTTATAAGTGTTGGACATGAGATAAGTTGCACATTTAGCTCTTCCTTTTCTCCTTCATGGCCCTCCCAAGGATTAGATTCGTAATCATCATACACATGAACCATGCTACAAGGTTCCAAAGAAGCTATGAAAAAATCCTTCTATTCGTCATCTTTGCTGGGATATTCATCAAAAAATGGTTGTTTTTGGTGAGCATTTGAAACAACTTCATCATATGTAGGGCCTCCCAAAACATCTTCTTCAAGGACATGAATATCCTATGCATTTTCTCCATAACAACAACAAACAAAATCTGCAATTTAAATCTGAAAAGATAGGAAAAAATAGAGAGAAATCTTCCCCAATTCTTTTAACTAGATTATCATCTATCCCAGCTTCACAGTGAGGAGAAATATCTACTACAGAATACAGTTTCTCTTCATCATCAAAACATTCAAAAGAGAGATTTTGATCTTCATGAACATTTAAAAAAACGTATACATCTGATATGATGTGATATTTTTTTGTATTATTGCTATCATAATGAATATCATTCAACACCTCATGATCTTCATGGTAAATGCTTTCTTCGACAAAAAATACTTCATTACAAATCTGGTTTTCGTGACTAGCGGAATCTTTATGAAGAAACTAAAACTCATCACAACAGTTTTCGTAAAGATACTTAGTTGAAAAATAATCTTTACAAAATGAATTGAAAGATGCATGAAAACCTGTCAAAGAGGTGATTCTTGAAATGGGAAGAGATCGACACCACAATTCCCTCTAATGAATACATGAAACACTTAATCTAAACATCTTCATGCACGATATGAATTCGATGAATAAAATCATGAAAATCTAGCAAATATTCAGCCGATACCTCTGACTCTTCTCCTCAAAATCTGGGAAGGCTACTTTCCCAATCATCTCTACTAGCCACTGGATTAGGGAAACCAACAATTTTTGAAAACTCATAGAAATCATACCTCGGAGCTAAAATATTGTCCATTTCAAACTAGCGAAGTCGCCAATATATTTTCAAACAATGTAGTCACCATGATGGAAAATAAGCAGTCAAAATAATATGTCCAACTTCAGTTCACCATCTAAAACTCGATCTATTCATTATCGTTCTCCCAGGGAAGATATCTTCACTTTCGTCCACGACAACGATGCCATTTATGTTAGCACTGAGATTCACCCTCTGACTACAAGAGGATAAGACCAGTACCCATCAAAATAAAGTAAAGGGATTAAAATGGTTTGAGAAGGTGGATGAGTGAGACTATTCTCAAACCTTCTCAGACAAAAGGATTAATGTGGTTATGAGGAGAAGAAGACAAAAAATGTCTGGTGAATCATGAAAGATGGGCATGATAGTAGCAGATCCTCGATCTCCTCAGGGATCCATAAAAGAGATTACATCAAGGCATTGAGAAAAACAAATAAATCTGACGAACCATGAAAGATGAGAATGATAACATAAAAACCTCCATCACCTCACGGATCCATAAATCAGATAGATTACATTCAGAAATGAAGGAAAACAAAGAAAATATGACGAACCATGAAAGATGGGCATGATAGAAACAAAACCTCCATCACCTCAGGGATTCATAAATCAGAGAGATTACATTTAGACAAGAAGGAAAGAAAAGAAAATATGATGAACCATGAAAGAAGGGAATGATAGACACATAAACTCCATGGCCTTAGGAATCCATAAATCAGAGAGATTACATTCAGATAAAAAGGAAAACAAAAATAGCATGTAAACTAAGAAGATAGTCTCATAAAAATAATTCGAAGGAATCTTCAATAACATATATTTACGATCCATTCACTCACGCACACAAACTAAAAAATTATAGATCCATGCTCATGAAACTCACTCATATCTCCAGCCTATGAAGAACACACCCCCCTTTTGTCAAAATAAATACTGATCTATTTATAATCAACTCAGTCCACAACTACGAGGAGTGTGACCTAGCTATCTCGTTCAATGTTTTCATCTGCGTATTCTTCTGTCATATTGTGTGTGTATTCCTTTGTCAAACGTAAAATCATAACATCATGGGCCTTTATTCCCTCTGTTGTACCCCGAGCTGATAGTCTAGTCCTCTCGGCCATGGATTCTATGCCTTCAATTTATGGACTGAGCTTAGGTTTTAGCTACTAGTCCTTTTCCGTTAACTGAATCCTCCTTGGGATCGTGATGAGGCTCAATGCCTAGGGGGCCACCACCTACTTCTCTTGGACTAGATGCTATATAAGAACATGATTGCGGGTCCATCAAAGGTAGTTTGGACTCACATCCCTTTTTAGCCCACAATTCACCACCTTTCACCACATAACCCTTTTACTATACCAAGGTTTCGATTGTGAGACCACTCGATAATTTTAATGCTCGAGCAAGTTGTGTCCCCACAATGAAGTGTGGTCATCGATCTGGTTGCGATCTGTGATCTGGGAAAGCCCCTCCTTTGCTTCCATGCACTTCTCCTGGATGGACCTTGCTTCCGACTGCGAAGATACACGACTCACAATTACTTTGGGAGTTTTGGCTTCATGCCTCTCCAATGTATAACTCTTTTGATCCTCCTGTTGGAGCCGCCTTTGTTTTTCCAGTGCGTCACAAATTTCATTTTTTAATGCTCGAAATCGAAAGATGGTTTTCGTATTTTCCGTCTGTGGTTTCAAAATCTCTGAAGCTTTATCAACGCAAACAATGATGATTATTGTACTCTCAAGGCGAGTCCTACCTTTCGTAAAAATGTTTCGTATTTTTGTTCTACGTCGGGATCTCATAGGTCGGATACTATAAATCATGTAGTTCACACTCCCTGAGCTACAAAATGGTGAAATCATTTTAATTTTTCACTCAGGAAAGTAACGAGGGTAAAGTTTTCCCTAACCCATGATTAAATGTCATCGGGGTTTCACACCTCGACATTCACCAAACCCAAAAATTTATTGTCGTAGCCCCGATAGCCGATAACACGAGGTCCTTATTTTAGTAACCTATGTCAAGGTCAAAAGTAAAAGCTAAACCATGGTAACGTTCTGTCGGCAATTCGCCACTCGACATTTTCTTTTTTAAAAGTTATACTATCTAAACCCCAACTTGCGAGATCACGATAAGGGTGTGAACATAATTAATTAATCACTTAATCCAAGTTTATATTCCCTTTTAATTAAGTCATGTTATCGCGATCTCGCGGTTTTGCAGCTCGGCATGCAGAATTCCCGAAAACTTACCTTCGAAGCTCCGATCCGCGATACGGCGAATATAAATAATAACAAAATTAATTGAGCCCCAAATCACGATTATGTTTTTATTAACGAAATTTGATCATCGCAGTCTCGGGTGTTAGAGGTTCACAGTGTTAAAGTAAAATCCCCGATATAATGAGTACCGAAACATTGATTAATGTTGGTAAAACCAGATTAATTAAGCTAAATCAATGCATATCCTGTGTTTTGATGCCTGCATGATTTACGAGGTAGCCTTATTCTTACCATACACCAACTAACATTTTAAACCGCCAAAATTTATGACATTAATGAGGAAATAGGGAAAATCGATGAATATAAGATTAGAGTTTTATGGAAAATTTTATTTCTAAACATGATTTGACAGAATTGTTTTGAAAGGTACCGAGTTTTCGAATATATATAAGAGATATGGTTCATTATAACAAATTCATTTTCATATTATGCAGAGCACATTATCTCTTAGCAAGATGACTTTTGTATGTATACGTATTTCTATCCCAGAAGAGCTAAAGCACAATCTCCAGCCATGGCTCCGCGAAAAGCATCCAAAGCCAATGTTGAGGTTTCAGGACGAGGCTTAGACAATGTCATTGATACTTTGCCTCGAAGTATCAACTCGGTCCCGAATTGGTCGTTCGTTTCAGATGTTCTGGAGGCCGAATTGGTGGATTATTCCAATGACTCCAGCGACAACGAAAAAGATGATATAGCCACCAATTATAAGATCATCATCCAATCCAGAATGCACAAAGTAGAAGCTAGGCCACGATCGCTTCCATATTATGACATGGTTCGATGGGCATTAGACCATGTGAACATACCAACCAGAACCATCATGAACGAGCAGAAAGTCACCATTGGGACTTTCAGGCCTGGACATCTGCAAGCCATGTATAAGATGCCTACAATGTCTGACTATACATATGGCGCTGAATTATTGGACGAGTTCAAGCAGAAGGAATGCATACAGTATGATAAAATGATGTCCAGTTTAATAAGAGATTCGGTTTCGAACGCCACGAAGTTCAGAGCTGATAGCCACGGTATATATTCAATAGCTTCCTTAGAACCACAGTATAAGTATGTTGCCATGATGACATGTAGGTTATACAGGAGAGAGGACACCTCACATTTTTTTCTTCCGTGGGTGCCTCTAATGTTTTGGTTCGCCGAAGGCGGTTCCTTCGACTGGGCGAAAATGTTGTCCGATCGCTTGACCAGTCGGGTCACAGAGTATCGGGTGCAGAAAGAGGGCGGAAAGGCGTCTTCATTTTTCATGTATGCATACATTATGGATGCCGTGAGATTTTTAACACCATTTACCTTAATGAGTTGGAGTTGGACCCTAGCAGAATACGAGCCTATCCATGTTTATCATGGGAAATTGTGGGAAAACAAAGTGACAAATTTTGTGTATGAAATCTTCAACTGGGTGATGGTGCCCCTGCATGTCACTATTTTCGGTCACCCGCCACCCAGGGTCTCGGATAGTATAGTAATGAATCTGAGCAGCATAGCAGACTGGTATGTAGAAGTAGAATTTTCATACCTCAGAGTTTTTGGGGCTTCATTTCCCCTGCATGCATTGCCATTGTCCATTCCTGACAAGTTGGCTTGTCCTGAGGTTGCTAGGAAAATAGTAAACGGTGCTATAAGCAAAGAGGTTAAGGGATACTCAAAGAAGGTATGGCCACCTTTTCCTGTTCATTTAAATTCTTATTCTTTATTAGATTTCGGGCATGCCAAAGCTGAGGCAACAGCCCTGGAAGACCTCAATTTGGTCCTCATTGAATACAAGAAGCAAGATCCGCAAAGGGTCGTGAGCAATCATTTTGCCAGTTGCGGGCTCAAGAGATTTGAGCACGAGAATTCACCCTCGAATGAAATTTTTCGAGGCGCAAGGTCCTATGACGAGATTCTAGCTCGGATACAAACCTTGGCACCCGAAGAAAGAGCCGATGTTCTGAAGTTCCAGGAACATCGATGTAGTTGTCTTCCCGTAGTGTTGCGGGGTGAGAGTCTGAGTACGTCGAAGGTGAAACATAGAGATGCCGAAGGCTCTAAGGATGTGACTCCCAATCAAGAAAAACACCAGGATGAGGGAGAGAAAACTAAGAGTCCAAAAGCATAGATAAAGAATCCCAACCCATTGAAGAAGCAGAGTCTAGTTACTACTCCAGGAAAATCAACGAAGCAGATCGGAGAACCTATCACATCAGTTACCCCCTTGCAGTCAACTCAGGGAAATATTAATGCAGGATGGATATTCAATGAAGAGTTGAGTCCTATGAGGGTAGAAGAACTCCGTCCAAATGAGTTTTTCTTCGATAAGAAGAGAAAGGAAGTGGTAAAGAGGGGATTCTATCAGGAAGGAGAGTCAAATACAAAGAAATACAAAGTCATAACTGATGGGAAGGACAAGAAGAATGAACAATTCACAACTTAAATAGCAGATACATTAGGAGCATATGCCTCAGTGAACCAATTCTCAGTCGAGGTTTTGAAAAACCAGCTTAAACGAAAAAATCGCCTCATCAAGATCCTTGAAGCTAGACTAGCCTCAACGACAGAAACTACCAAAGACCAGGTGAGCATAGGAATAGAGAAGGCTAGGTTGGCCGATAAAAACGAGACAGAGCTACTGAAGACTAAGCTCGAGCAAGCACAACTGGTGGTCCGAGATGGTCAAATGAAAGTGAGCCAACAAAGAGATTTGATCCAATAGCTGCAAGCTAGGGTGGAAATCGCCGAAATCAAAGTGATAGATATCAGGATGTTTCAGTCCCAGGCGATGGAGATTCGGGGCAGGGTCTCTGTGGCCCAACAAAATTTACTCGGCAAGATAGGGGAGATTCGGGACAATTGCTTGCTGGTTAATCAAGTTTTGGAGAACTTATCTGGTAGAGAAAGAGAAGCTGGAGTAGCACGGGTCACCTTCCAAGAGGCATTGATAGCCACAAACAACAGGGGTTCAAGAAGTACTCCCAGGTTCACCATTTCGGAGAAAACCAGAGGAAACATTCTATTAAAAGAATGGGAGCACAACATCGCAGAAGGCAAGATGCAAGCCAAAAGGGTAACGAATTCCTTAGAAGAGGCCTTTAGTTGTGTAGATGGTGATCTACTAGGCATTGATAGTGGAGGTAATGCCGAGGCATTGATGCAAATGAATATGGAAAAAATATCGCTTGATCTAAAGGAAAAAGAGGAAAGATATTCGGCCAAGATCTCCCAAGTGACTATGGCGAACATACTCCAAATAGACAAATGTATGATTAAACCAAGTGTGCAATTATGCGCTACCGACATCATAGACGGACAGATGGAAGACAGGCTGCTGCAGTTAGCCCGAGAATGTTACTTTTTTGAAGCCAACTGTCAAGCAGAACCGTCAAGGATGACATCTGAGCTGGTTGAAAGATGTGTCACCTGTATTGAGCATGTTCAAGGACAAACATCTGGCACCAAGTGAAGGCAGAGAAGAAGAAATGGAGCGATTGCTCTTTTCCCTAACATAACCAAAATTTTGTAACGATTGAGATCCTATCTTATTTGTAAAACTGTATAAATACACCACAGAAAGAAAATAAAAGGGCTGGACCTTTTTGTGTCGATTGTAACAAAGTTTTTACATTTTGAGAGTTAATACAAAGCAAATCTGAAGATTCTCAATTCCGTCACAACTGTGTTATGAGTTTGTTTTCTTGTATCTCATATTTTCATTTCATTTCATATTCATAACTGGTGAATGCTTCATTATAATTTAGTATGAACACTACTATAGCGAATGAATTTTGATTTTCTGTAATTGTTTACTATTTTTCCTGTGTACCGGCTATCAGTAGGTGTAAGACAAGTCAACACTTTCATAATTCTATATATATTTTATGCTACATCGGGTTATTTCATTACAATTTTCCTCTCCTGTTTATACATGAGATTCTCCCTTGAGAGGAGCCTTACATCATAGACTACTAAATGTTTTTCTCCCACCTCATACATTTTATTAAGATATAACTCAGTTATGGGAAAGAGCGTTTGATTTTCACCCCGTTTTATTTCCGAATTGTAAATTCTCTTTTATACGACCAAATTGAGACAACACCTAATTTCTCTCTGAAGTTTTTCTTATTTTACTGTTCCTCCATGACTGTCCTTGTACCAACATAGCCTAATATCGAACCCGGATTATCAAACCAAACACACATTGCCTTAAACCTTTTCGACACTATTCTTAAAACATCTACTACCTGGGTTGAACTCGAACGTTCATGGGCAACGATTGAACAAGATATAACCATACGGGAACAATTGGAAGCTAGACAATGCCAACGTAGAAATATTCCTTAGTTTCCTTGGCCAAAGGTTGACGTTTCCCTCTTCTCCACCCTTTACACTTTCAGATGCCTGGACACTATACTTATAAGCCTTAAGTACAGACTCTAGAACAACATCTTTCTAGCGCCGTTGTCGGGGACCGAAGTTACAAAATCTTTTTCCCTGGGAAAATGACATTTGTTTTTCATTGAAAGTGTTACCCTTTGATAGTGAACAAAGAGTACACACCTTTTAAGGTTTTCCAATCTTTCACTTGGCGACTCCACAAATAATAAACTGGCATCTGGTCGAAGGAATACCAGACAAAACCCAGATGGTAAGCAGATTACGCCTGTTACTAATCTCGAGAAGATTCTAAAGGTGAGAGGCTCTCTTAAGCCAACCGCTGTAGTTTACAAACTTAAAACCCCACAACTAAAGACTAAGATTTCTTCTGAACCCTCAACTTCACGCAATCCTCTCTTTGATACTAAAGTTTTAATGCCAAACTACTCTGAAGTTAGGAGTGAGACTCATCCGACAATCCCCTTAGTACACAAAGGAAAGGGCCCTCTTGAAAGTTCGTCGACAGTTGACATACCGTCTTTCCTTTAGTTAAATTTCCCAACCTAACCAAATTCTGAAGAGTGTGTTACACATTTTGTTTCCACACCCGTCGGTTCTCCTAATTTCATCTCTTGCAAATCCAAGGAACCGAGTCCTCGTGTTCCTTATCTTTCCTCGTTAGATTTTCCTCTTCGCGAAGAAAATAAAGATTCACTTTTAATTTTCCAAAAACCCCTTTACAACTTCCCATAAATAACGATGGCAACTTCCGGAGGAGGAGGTGGAGGGTTTATAGGAGGAGGTGGAGGGTTTATCAGAGGAGGAGGGGGAGGAGCTGGAGTCCAAGGGCCTGCTCCCCCTCCCAGAGTGTTTGAAAAAGTTGCAGCCAGATATGCTCCCTTAGTATTACCCATCCCTCTACATGACCTTCCCTAAAATTACATAAAAAATTTACCAAAATTCACCAGGGAAGGGGATCTGACCGCGACCGAACATATAAATTTCTTTGATCATTTCGTCCTAGGTATCGAACATGAGGATGAATATTCGAGACTTCTTGTCCAAACCTTCGAAGGCCAGGTCCAAACTTGGTTTCAGAGCCTACTTGCAACATCTATCTTGTCTTATGATGCTTTGGAAGATGCTTTCCTCAGACAATGGGGCGAGAGAAAAGAGCATCTATATTATTTAACCAAGTTTGGGTCTTTAAGAAAAAAGAATTTAGAAACAGTCATGGAATTTATTCAAATATTTAACAAACTGTATAACAAAATCCGAGTCGAGGTTAAACCGTCCCAACCTGTGGCAAAGGTAACTTTCGCAGGGGCTTTCAAACCGGATTTTGCACTCCTTTTGTGGGAAAGAAGGGGAGCCACCCTAAACTGAATGCAGGATGATGCTGTAGAAATTGAGTCTAATATGATGGCTTCTCATAAGCTTAAATCTAAAATAGAAATGGGAAACCGAGAAACTAAACTCTTTAGAGAACAAGATAGTCCGTCAGGGTCTAATAGATCCTCAGATGACAGGGTAGAAGATATGGCCAGAGTAATTAAAGAACTGTCAAATAAAATATCCAGAATGGAGCTCGAACAGGCCAAAGCTGACTCTTTCCCCAAAAGGGATTTCAAGAGGAACCCCAACCCCCCGAACCAGCAAAGACAAATAAAAAACAAAGATAAAAAAATACAAGCTCCCTTAAAGAATGAAAGTTTTATAGGAGCGAACGATTTTCAAGACTTCGGAGATTCGGATAATGATGTCACAAACTTCGGTGATGACTGCACACAACCATATCTGACTCGAGAAGATTATGAAAAATCTCTAAACACGCAACAACTGTCAAATAAGGGTGAAGAAAGTGATCATACTGACCTTTGTGAATCTCAACAAGAAACTGAGATGATAATGGCTGAGATCCAATTGAAGTACAACTTAAGATCTAAGAGTAAGCCCACCTCAACTGCTCAACCCAAGAAAATCCTCCAAAGAGGTCAAACTTATGAGCCTACTCCGGAAGATAACTTATTACCCAACAACAAAGCGAAAGTAGTGAGCACACAAGAGTCCGGAGTGGAAAAAGTTGAGACCCAAGCACAAGGAAGCGAAACAGCCAATACAATTACATCTTCAACCAGGACCATGAGTAGTAAAGCAGTCTAGATGAATATGTTTGAAAGGAAGGATTTCAAAATCTCGACCAAAGAAATAGACAAGGTGAGCGGAGATTTCAGTTTTGAAAACGAGATAAATAAAATTAAGATACCAATCCCTTTGGTAGAATTAGTAAAAAACCCCATTTATCGGAAGCAACTTACCAAAGCGATGGGTGTCTCTGAGATAGAAATCCAGTCTGATGTTTTAAACCTGGAAGATGAAAAACCTAACATCACTTTTGGTCCCCATTTTGAAGGGGCCAAAGACACCATTGCTCCCTTTTATATCACTTTAAATGTGTATGATCAATTGCTACATAATTGCATGTTAGACTCTGGAGCCTCCCATAACGTTATGCCTAAGATTATTATGGACAAATTGGGTCTCCAGATCACCCTACCTTATGGAGATATTTACTCCTTTGACTTGAGAAGGGTTAAGTGTATGGGGATGATAAAAGACTTGGTAGTTACCCTGGCACAGGTCCCGGTTAAAAGCATCCTAATGGATGTGGTTATTGCAGATATTCCCCCTAAGTATGGCTTACTGTTTTCTAGGTCATGGGGAGCCAAGCTGGGGGGTTCCCTTCAATTGGATATGAATTTCACCATAATTATTGTGTTTGGTGGTCAATTTACTTGGTTGTACAGAGAAACGAGATTAGCATATATAGTGAGCGACCCCCAAAACCCAAACAATTTCCCTATTTACATTGTGAACCAAGATCTGGGAAATTGTATCTTGTCTTTTGATGATGGTTTATATGGTTGTCCAGAGGAAAACGATATAGAGTAGGAAGATTCAAGTTACATGACAGAAGATCGGTGTAGCATCCGTGTCTGGAAAATGTATTTTGGTGGTGCCTCATCTTCTAAAGGGGTCGGTGCAGGAGTGCTTTTAGTGGCTCCCGAAGGTAAATTCATTGTTCCTTTTTCCTACCGACTACAGTGGGATGTATATTATACTAACAACGTATGTGAGTACGAAGCGCTGGTCTTATGATTAGAAGATGCTAAAAAGCTAAAAATAAATAACTTAGAGGTATATGGAGATGCAGAGTTAATAGTCAAACAAATAAACCGACAGTACCAAGCCAAGCATCCCATATTAAGATCATACAGAAATTATTCCTGGGATCTTATGGAAAAAAATTTCTCATCCGTAAATGTCCACTTTATCCCTCACGTAGAGAATTTACACGATGATGCATTGGCTAAAGAAACTTCAACCTTCTCTCCTCCCATGACTTTCAAATTGAAGTATCACATTGAAATCAGACACAGACCATCTATAACAGACAATATCCAACACTGGTAGGTCTTTGAGGATGACGAACAAATTAAGAAATTTCTTGAAGTAGTGGGTGAATTCTCCGAAACACATGTAGACCAAGAAAATAAAAATGACCCGATATGGAGCATGCGAGAAGGGGAAGATCCTAAAGCTTTCTGAGAAAAAATTTCGGATCATCGTATGCTGGTCCTTAAAAACAACCAGATTTCGAAAGGATTGATTCCTTTAGAAAGACTTTTTGATCAGAACGACGTACCTATAAAATACACTTTACAACCCCAACCAGAAGAAGTGGAGGACTGTGATATAGGAACTGAAGAAGAATCCAGGGTGGTAAAAATATCCAAGTTCCTTCCCCCCGAAATAAAAAGTAAGTATAAAGACCTACTCAGACAGTATAAAGACATTTTTGCCTAGTCTTATGATGAGTTAAGAACATATGACACTTCCGTAATTGATCACAAGATACCTATGAAGCCTGGGGTCAAACCATTTAGGAAAAATCTTAGATAGATTAACCTCATTTTGTTACACGTGATCAAAAAAGAAGTTAAGAATCTTTTAGATGTGAAAATAATCGTTCCTCTGAGATATTCAAACTGGGTAGCCAACCTGGTCCCAGTCAGGAAAAAGAATGGGGAAATCAGACTGTGTGTGGATTTCTGAAACTTAAATAAGTTGTCTCTCAAGGAAAACTATCCACTGCCCAAAATGGACCATGTGTTAGAAAAGGTAGTTGGAGCAAACCGAATGTCTATGATCGACGGGTTCTCTGGTTATAATCAAATCGCCATGAATGAGCAAGACAAAGAAACAACTTCTTTCACCACACCATGGGGTATGTTCATGTATGGAAAAATGTGTTTTGGTTTGATGAATGTAGGGGCCACTTTCTAGCGTGCTATGGACATCGCTTTCATAGGAGAAAGGGATAAGTTCGTAGTCATTTACCTCGACGATTTCACGGTTTTCTCTAAAACTGACGAAGAACACTTGATGCATCTCAAACAAACTTTCAAAAAATGCTGCAGGTTTGGTCTATCCTTAAACACAAATGAATCTAATTTCGCCAGGTGAGAAGGTAAGCTTTTGGGTCATATCGTATCTAGGGATGGAATCAGGATCGATCCTAAGAGAATTGAAGCAATAGATACTATAAATATTCCCATAAATGTAAAAGAGATTCAATCTTTCTTAGGAAGAATAATTTTTTTATGAAGGTTTATCCCAAATTTCGCCGAGATCGTAAAAATGATCACAGGTACGTTGAAGAAGGACAGTGAAGTAAGATGGACAACCGAGGCCAAAGCATCGTTGGAACATAT
The DNA here is from genome assembly GCA_000966675.3 of Picea glauca. Classification (NCBI taxonomy): domain Eukaryota; kingdom Viridiplantae; phylum Streptophyta; class Pinopsida; order Pinales; family Pinaceae; genus Picea; species Picea glauca. The sequence continues at coordinate 77,673 of JZKD02S1520191.1, read as the reverse complement.
TAAGAAAGTCATAAGTGAGGCACCTGTGTTAGCGAGCCACGACTATCTAAAAGATTTTCTTATCTTCTCATTCGCCTCTGAACACACTATCACCGCGATGCTCCTACAAAAGAACGAAGAAGGATTTGAAAAACCGATCGTCTTTTTCAGTAAGATCCTTAGAGATGCAGAACTGAAGTATGATATAATAGAAAAACAGGCATACGCCATGGTAAAAGCGTTAAAGGCATTCAGAACGTATGTACTACACTCAAAGATAATTGCGTACGTGCCTACTAGTTTTGTGAAAGATATATTGGTACATCCAGAAAGCGATGGAAAAAGAGAGCGATGGCTCGCCAAAATCCAAGAACTTGATCTGGAAGTCAAACTGACCAAATTGATAAAGGGGCAAGGCCTGGCCAGACTCTTAGCTGAGTCAAATTTTAGAGCCCTAGATATCAATTGCTTGTAGGAAGGCGACGAAGACATGAACCTAAATGAGCTGGATGAGCAAACAGGCCCAAACAAGATTGAAGAGAAGTTCATATCATCAGGCTAGTATAGAGACATAGTATCATACCTGCTAACTCTAAAATGTCCAAATGAGATATCACCATCAAAATCTACGACTCTAAAAATTCATGCGGTTAAATATTGTATCGCTGAAAGTCAACTATATTGGAAATATCCATTCGGTTTCCTGTTAGTCTGTTTGGTTGAATCGAAAACTCAGTGGGTTATAGACGAATTTCATGAGGGAGTCTATGGGGGGAATCACACATGGAGGGCTATAGCTTACAAGATTCTGAGGGCGGGGTACTACAGGCCAAAACTCTTTTCGGACGTCAATGCCAAAGTCTGAGACTACAACCCTTGTCAACTATTCGCAGGTAAACAGAAGCTCCCGGCACTGCCTCTAGTTCCAGTCAAGGTGGAAGCCCCATTTCAGCAATGGGGTCTAGACTTCATAGGCGAGATTAATCCCCATTCCAGTGCTCAACACAAGTGGATCTTAACCGCAACAGATTATTTTACAAAATGGGTGGAATCCATTCCGACCAAAAGGGCGATAGACTCGGTGGTAATCGATTTTTTAGAAGACAATATTTTGTCTAGATTTGGGTGCCCCCAAAAGATAGTTACTGACAATGCCCAAGCCTTTAAATCTATGGCTATGATCAACTTCTATCAGAAGTATAACATCGTTCTCGACCATTCCACAACATATTACCCCCAGGGAAACGGATTGGCCGAATCATCTAACAAGAGCCTAGTAAATATAATCAAGAAAGTATTGGATGAAAATAAAAGGTCTTGGCATGTGCACTTAAAATATGCATTGTGGGCGAACCACATAAGAAAAAAAAGGTCTATCGACATTTCTCCTTTTCATATGGTCTATGGGACAGATGCTATCCTACCTATAAACCTATAGCTACCAGTAATGAAGTTATGGCAAGATCAAAATTAAGAACCCAATCATGTCACCAGGAGAATAAATCAACTGATCAAGATTCAACAACATAGAGTCGAAGTAGATGAAAAGATGCAGAAGTACCAAGATGACATGAAGGCATTATTCGACTGCAAAGCAAAGGACAAAGATTTCCTCCCAGGTGATTTAGTTTTGAGGTGGGATGCAAGAAAGGAAGAAGCAGCAAAACATGGTAAATTGGACCACCTCTGGTATGGGCCATTCAGGGTCTTGGCTTTGGAAGGAAAAAATTATTTCCTACTAGAAAATATAGATGGAGAAGTCCTCAACGCCCCTATCAACAGGTGGTATCTGAAGCATTATATGACGTAACAATCACTAGATTCAAAAAAATAAAATAATAAATAAATTACTATTTTGTGTACATATATATATTTTTCATTTAAACATTGCTCTTGATTTTCTTTTTCCATTCATGAACTTTCAACACATTTCGGATAGCCTCGATAATATTCGTATTTGCCTCTTACAAGATTCCAGCTGCATACAAAACAAGCAGGAGAAGTAAACTGGAAGTCGGTGTCAGAAATAAATTGGCTTTAACAGGTGATACCTAAGAAATTTCATATTGCACAAAGAAATTGAAATGAAAATGTAAAAATGAGATTTCTCAAAAGACATGTTCTAAAGGACTATTAAAGAAAACCGAGGTAACCTCACTCAAACAACAACATCAGCTGAACTGATAAATAACACAGTTGTTTCTTGGTTTAATAGCCTATGAAAAAATCAAGACAAATTAAATGATTCACCAAATTTAAAAGCAGTCAGTCAAATTAAAGTATCCCCGATAATATCTACAAGAGTCAGTTTTGAATTTTTACCTCTGTATTTTCAGTCAGTAAGTCACTACCTGACATCCTTTCTATCTTTGAGTTTACCTTTTTAAAAAGTCACCATCTTTCTGTTTCATATAAGAAGGGATAAGAGTTTTTTTCGTTTCAACCTCGTGATCTTCAAATCAGATTGTGGAAAGAAAGCGTGTCTTCACAACTACTCGATCCCTTGCTAAGCAAAGGAACGTTTAAAGTGATCCTAACTTTCCTAGGTTTTTCAATGACATCGGAGGATTGAGGCTTGCTCAAATAGAATTCCCTAAGAAAGTTATTTACCCTTTTTTCCCTAAGAATGAAGGTGTTGTGAAGGTCAAGGGAAGGTTGGTACCGAGTAATCAAAGTAAGTTGACAGACCTATGATGCAAAATATTACACAGATATCATCCCTGATACAAACTGATTGCCCCCATCTTCACGCTCTAAAAAGAAAATTATAAGACAGGTGGTGAAAGGAAATTTAGAAATGATTTCCCCCACCTAGTCTAAGAGATGATGAAAGGAAACTTAGAAATGATTGCCCTCGTCTCAACATTTAAATGCATAAATATATTCTGAAGTGGTGAAAGGAAATTCAGTAAGAGGGGCCACATAACTTCACCGGGGTACTGAACAGGCTCGCTGGCAGTGAAGCAATATCTGAGATATCTATAAGGTTGTTATACATGAATATCACTCTACTCTGGTAACCAATTCTTTTTAAAACCTGATGCACATCCCAAATTCAGACGGGACTTCCCAATTACGAACATATAATCTAATTATTTTGATGCAAGCCAATAGCCGCAAGATCTGTTGGGTCTCCTAGGACTGTTTTGATTGTCTTGAAGCAGACCTAAATTTAGTAGCGGGAAAGGGAAATTTTTGAAAGGGACTAGAGCTAAGTTTAAAAAGAGTATCTAATTTAAAAAAAAATGCTTTTCAAGGTAAAGAACAAGGTATCTTTCCCCCTTCGATACCCTATTCTCAGGAATCTTTTTGCCTGATTGAAGCTATTGACTCCATTTACCCAATATTGGCACGTGGTATACTATTCTTCCTGCCTTACAAGAAAGTGGGATCCCTAGTTGGAGCCTATGTTGGAGCTGCCTTTGTTTTTCCAGCACGTCACAAATTTCATTTTTTAATGCTCGAAATCAAAAATGGTTTTAGTATTTTCCGTCTATGGTTTCAAAATATCTTAATCTTTATCAACGCAAACAACGATGATTATTGTACTCTCGAGGCAAGTCCTACCTTTCGTAAAAATGTTTCCTTTTTTTGTTCTACCTCGGGATCTCGTAGGTCAGATACTATAAGTCATGTAGTTCACATGCCCCGAGCTATGAAATGGCGAAATCGTTTTAATTTTTCAGTTAGGACAGTAATGAGGGTAAAGTTTTCCCTAACCCATGATTAAACGTTGTCGAGGTTTCGCACCTCGGCATTCACCAAACCCAAAAATTTATTGTCGTAGCGCCGATAGCTGAGAACATGAGGTCCTTATTTTAATAACTCGTGTCAAGGTCAAAAGTAAAAGCTAAACCATGGTAACATTCTGTCGACAATTCGCCACTCAACATTTTCTTTTTTAAAAGTTATACTATCTAAAACCCGACTCACGAGATCATGATAAGGGTGTGAACATAATTAATTAATCACTTAATCCAAGTTTATCTTCCCTTTTAATTAAGTCATGTTATCGCGATCTCATGGTTTCGCAGCTCGGCATGCAGACTTCCCGGAAACTTACCTTCAAACCTCCAAGTCGCGATACGACGAATATAAATAATAACAAAATTAATTGAGCCCCTAATCATGATTATGTTTTTATTAACCAAAGTTGATCATCCCAGTCTTGGGTGTTAGAAGTTCAAAGTGTTAAAGTAAAATCCCTGATATAACGAGTACCGAAACATTGATTAACGTTGGTAAAACCGGATAAATTAAGCTAAATCAATGCATATCCCGTTTTTTGATGCCTACATGATTTACGAGGTAGCCTTATTCTTTCCATATGCTAACTGACATTTTAAACCACCAAAATTTATGACATTAATGAGGAAATAGGGAAAATCGATGAATATAAGATCGGATTTTTATGGCAAAATTTATTTCTACACATGATTTGACATAATTGTTTTGAAAGGTACCGAGTTTTCAAATATATATAAGAGATGTGGTTCATTATAACAAATGCATTTTCATATTACGCAGAGCACATTATCTCTAAGCAAGATGACTTCTGTATGTATACGTATTTCTATCGTAGAAGAGCTAAAGCACAATCTCCAGCCATGGCTCCGCGAAAAGCATCCAAAGTCAATGTTGAGGTTTCGGGACAAGGCTCAGACAATGTCACTGATACTTCGCCTTGAAGTATTGACTCGGTTAGGAATTGGTCATTCGTTTCAGATGTTTTGCAGGCCGAATTGGTGGATTATTCCGATGACTCCAGCGACAACGAAAAAGATGATATAACCACCAAGTATAAGATCGTCATCCAATCCGAAATGCACAAAGTAGCAGCCATGCCATGATTGCTTCCATATTATGACATGGTCTGATGGGCATTAGACCATGTGGACATACCGACCAGAACCATCATGAACGAGCAGAAAGTCACCATCGGGACTTTCAGGCCTGAACATCTGCAAGCCATGTATAAGCTGCCTACAATGTTCGAGTATACATATGGCAACGAATTCTTGGATGAGTTCAAGCAAAAGGAATGCGTATAGTATGATAAAACCATGTCCAGTTTAATAAGAGATTGGGTTTCGAATGCCGCAAAGTTTATAGTTGATAGCCACGACATACATTTAATAGCTTCATTAGAACCACAGTACAAGTATGTTGCCATGATGACATGTAGGTTATACGGGAGAGAGGACACCTCACTTTTTTTTCTTTCGTGGGTGCCTCTAATGTTTCGGGTCGCCGAAGGCGGTTCCTTCGACTGGGCGAAAATGATGTCCGATAGCTTGACCAGTCGGGTCACAGAGTATCGGTCACAGAAAGAGGGTGGAAAGGCGTCTTCATTTTTCATGTCTGCATACATTATGGACACCGTGTATTTTTTAACACCATTTCCCTTAATTAGTTGGAGTTGGACCCCAACAGAAGACGAACCTATCCACATTTGTCATGCGAAATTGTGGGAAAACAAAGCGACAAATTTTGTGTATGAAATCTTCAACTGGGTGATGGTGCCCCTGCATGTCACTATTTTCAGTCACCTGCCACCCAGGGTCTCGGACAATATAGTAATGAATCTGAGCAGCATAGAAGAATGATATGTAGAAGCATAATTTTCATACCTCAGAGTTTTCGGGGCTTCGGTTCCCCCGTATGCATTGTCATTGTTCATTCCCGACAAGTTGGCTTGTCGTGAGGTTGCTAGGCAAACAATAATCGGTGCTATAAGTAAAGAGATTAAGGGATACTCAAAGAAGGTATGACCACCTTTTCCTGCTCATTTAAATTCTTATTCTTTATTAGATTTCAGGCATGCCAAAGCTGAGGCAACAGCCCTAGAAGACCTAAATTTGGTCCTCATTGAATACAAGAAGCACGATCCACAAAGGGTCGTGAGCAATCATTTGGCCAGTTGCGGGCTCAAGAGATTTGAGCACAAGAATTCACCCTCGGATGACATTTTCCGAGGCGCAAGGTCCTATGCCGAGATTCTAGCTTGGATACAAACCTTGGCACCCAAAGAAAGAGCTGATGTTCTGAAGTTCTAGGAACATCGATGCAGTTGTCTTCTCGCAGTGTTGCAGGGTGAGAGTCCGAGTACGTCGGAGGAAAAACAGAGCGATGCCGAAGGCTCTAAGGATGCGACTCCCAATCAAGAATAACACCAGGACGAGGTAGAGCAAACTAAGAGTTCGAAAGCAGAGATAAAGACTCCCGACCCGTCGAAGAAGCAGAGTCCGGTTACTACTCCAGGAAAATCAGCGAAGTAGATCAGAGAACCTATCACATCAGTTACCCCCTTGCAGTCGAATCAGGGAAATATTGATGCAGGATGGATCTTCAATGAAGAGTTGAGGCCTATAAGGGTAGAAGAACTCCTTCCGAATGAGTTTTTCTTCGATAAGAAGAGAAAGGCAATGGTAAAGTGGGAATTCTATCAGGAAGGAGAGTCAACAGCAAAGAAATACAAAGTCATAACTGATGGGAAGGACAAGAAGAATGAACAATTCACGACTGAAATAGCAGAGACGTTAGGAGCATATGCGTCGGCGAACCAATTCTTAGTCGGGCTTTTGAAAAGCCAGCTTAAATGAAAAAGTTGCCTCATCAAGATCCTTGAAGCCAGACTAGCCACAATGACAGAAACTGCCAAAGACCAGGCGAGCATAAGAATAGAGCAGGCTAGGTTGGCTGATAAAAACGAGATAGATCTACTCAAGACTAAGCTCGAGAAAGCACAGCTGGTGGTCTGAGATGGTCAGATGCAAGGGAGCCAACAAAGAGATTTGATCCAACAGTTGCAGGCTAGGGTGGAAATCGCCGAAAGCAAAGTCATAGATATTGGGATGTTTTAGTACCTAGAATTACAAAAGTTTGTTTGTCCGTAAAAAAAAATCATAATATATGACAAGTGTCACTTTAAATAAATGTAAGAATTAGTTTATTATGTTGTTGGCAAAGTAAATTCCCACAAAATGACCATTTGGAATAATTATAATATTTTCAGTTGGGGAGTTAGTTACGTGAAGTAACTGAAACCGGCATTGAAATTTTTTAAAAGGGAATCCCAACAAGCATTGAAAAAAGTTTAAAAGGGCAGCGCTGGGTGATTTGATAGGATTCGGGCTGAATATCTAAAAAAAATTATGAAGACTTGTAATAGTTTTCTCTGCAGTATTTTTATATGACTAGAGTATTCTTCTTTTATTATCTTCTACACTATTTTTATATGGCTAGAGAATTTTTTATTTATTACCTTCTAGGAAGTTATTTTTGATGCATGTTTTACATGTTTAATATTTTTTTTTTTTAAATAAAAAGGCGGAACCTATTATATTATGACTTTTAGAAAAGGAGTACATGTGACACGCAGGTACCAACTGTCCTGCCTATGTAGGAGACCAAGACAACTGGCCTACCCACAGTAGCATGCAAAAGGAAAGAGTTCACTGCACCACCCTGCCCGTAGGAAACCAGGGTATCCATTCAAAATTGACAACATTCCTGTTTACTGTTCTAGTGCTAACCATGCTAACAGCTATAGCACTACAACTCTGGTAAACGATTATAGAAAAAGATTTGGAAAACATGCAAGACAAAAGAAAACCTAATCGCCAGAGTCCTCAAGAGATTCCTTCGCTTTTCCACTACTAGTTGGGATGGCGAATGGCTAAGAACAGGTTGGGCATTGTTGTCGAGGAGTGGCGCTGGAATAGGTCGCATAGAGCATGCCCAAGTGTTGGCCAACGTAGAATTCTCTGAAGAGTTGGTCATCGACCAAGCTTCGAACTTCGAATATCAACTGCAACTACTCCGGGTGCAGGAGGGGTGGCGAAGGTGGCGTCGGCGGCTCGTTTTTTGTTTCCCTTCGTCTTGGCACCTCCGTGTTTGTCTGTAATTCTATGGGGCTATTCGGTGGCTCCTCCTCGACAACGCAGGTGGTGTGCTCATTGTTTTGCACTGCGCAAGGACCTGGGTCACCTGTGGAGCGGGGCAGTGCTTTTGCTGCAGCGAAACAAGTCGGGGGATCCCAATTGTCTGGTACAGTAAACAATTTGCTCGCTGAGAAGTCTGGTGGGAGTTCCAAGTCTGGGTATTCTTCTACGAAAGTTCTCGGGGGTGAGCTAGCTGCCGTGTTCTCCCGACGCTGCCTCTGCCTAGCCATGCTCACGACTCGCTGAAAATTCTTGTGCCTCTTCCTTCTGGAGTTGGCAGCGTACCATCCAGCTCCCCTGCGGGGCTTCCCTCTCAGCCTCGGCATGGCAGGAGCACGGAGCAAAGACACAATGCCGAAAAAACCATAGCTACGCTGTTGCTCATCAATCTTCGAACTCACCTTGAGATTTTTGGCAATGCTGCTAGAGGCATAGATTATAATGGCTACCATTAAAGCCAAGAGCTTAATGCTCTGGCTATCCGTCCTGTGAAAGATCGTGCGAAGCCCCATCAGAGAATGGAGGCCGACGGAGGTAGTGCCATTCATAAATGGTTGAGTGTGTGGTGAGAGCCATTATAAATGGCCTCTCCCATGCCGCCTCCATGTGGTTCCTCTTGTCCGCATGTCACCCCATCCGGGGGTTTTACATGTTTAATATTATTAATCTATTTTTCTTTTTAATTTTCATTAAGATTCTCATTATATCTACTTAAATTCATGGTTGATGGAGGGTTGAATTTTATAATATGTATTCCATTGATGGTGAGTTGATGATGTTTGTATTAGACAATCCATATTGTAAAATTCAACCCTCCAAATGGTTTCAAAAAAGTTTGTTTATATTAATATTTGATAATGTCATTATATAAATGCTATTCCATTGTATTACTTCTAAACCAATTGACATTTTTTTTTTAATTATGTAAATAACATATATTGAAAAAATTGTTTGAAACTCATTTTTGGATTTATTAGTAATATTGTTGGTTCTAAAAACTTAAAAAATAAATCCCAGTATGTGTTTTGTTTTTGGTACTAAACTTTCATCATGTTTGTGATTATTTTCTCTAAATAATTATTGCTTATAATTTTTCCTCCAATATATACGAATACCTATTTAAATTCAATGTCATAAAAATACAAATCTGGATCTATCCGAAAAATAGTTTTATTTTACAAACTTTTTACTCTCTGTTTTCTATATATCTTTGCCCATGTTGCTAGTTTTTCTTTTTTTGCAATGCTCTTTATCTGTATGATTTTAATATGTAAAATTTTTGTTTATTTTATTTTATAAATTCTCTCATTAAATGTGTTCATTTTTTTATTTGAAAACTTTTTCATATGACAAATTCTTTATGGAGTGGGGCTAATGGTTAATACTGTGTGTTTACTCTTAGGTGCTAAATCCCTCAAAGGTAGGGTATGCACACCTCTCAAAACACCACACAAAGGAGATCCCTTCTCCCACAAAAAGGGATGTCTCATACATTAATTTGGTGTTTGGATAGGACATAACTTTAATATTAGATTAATATTATTTTATTGTTATACCCGTTGGTAATTTCTTTGGGCTACATCAAAGAAAGGCCGAGGCAACCTACAAACCAACTTTAGATTGTATTATGAACTATACAACCAGAGAGGGCTCTCTCATATGTCTAATGACTGGTAATAACTCAAATATTTCATCAATAAATGCATAGAGGTCAGATTGTGCAATAGGACAACTTTATTTAAACGACATAAACAAATGACTAAGCGAATGAAATCTAGAGGGGAAAAGCTAAATGAAAAAGAGTCTTTAGTTAAAAATCGTTGTGTGTGGCAAGAGAAAAACACATGAAGCAACTCAGAGCACGCTAGGGATGAATTCGAAGTTAAGAAGAAATATAGTTCGTCTAAATGACGTGTATCTAGAGCACTGCGCTATGAATTATAGATTTGAAATCACGTTCCGATTTAGACAGAGATTTCATATATGAATATAAAGAGCACATGAAAGCACATACATAAAGAGAGAATACAATAAATGAGACTGTCAAAGTTAAAATATTTTCATGAGACTACCAAATCATAATCATAACTTAAATATTCTTTACAATCATTTATCATGATCAAAATTCGATCATATGGTTGTGATAAGTCATCATGTGAATTTTTGGACACTCTGTTAGCCCTGCACACCAATTTTTCTATACAAGAGTAACCTACAAAAAAAAACGCAGTGGATTGTGCAACAAACTTGGAAAATAGGTGTTAAAGATGACATCATATCTCACTAATAAAAAACTATTTTTTGAAACTAAGAGAGGTGTTTATATTTAATCTCGTTATAAAGAAAAATATCTCTTTGTTTCTTGAAATTATTCCCCATATGCCCGGAATACATGTCGCAAAAAAATGTCTCAGTCATGAAATCATGAAAACTGAAACATAGGGCTCAAATATTCCTTTGAATCTCCCAATCAATGACACATTTTTCAAACCTAAGAGATTTTTTTATTATTTGGTTTGTCTTCGACAAAAAACTCTCGAGGATTTTCAAAATTCCTCTCCAGTTGGTCATACATTGATCTTGAAGTTGGCCACTAAACCGGTCATTTGCGTAGCGCGACCTCTTGTGTGTAGGAAAATCCTTTGTGTGAAAGCATTCTCTATGCGAAAGAATCCTATATGCGACAACATATTTTGCACGACGAAATCAACTTTGCAATGACATCCTTTGCGCGACAACCTCCTATGCACGACAACATTGACTACGCGACAAAATCCAATGTGTGATGAAATACACTGCACGATGAAATCCACTACGTGACAACATCACATGCACGATGAAATCCACTACGTGATGATAGCCTCTACGTGACAACAACCTATAGGCCACAACATCCAGTGCATGACGAAATCCACTGCACGATGAAATACATTGCGTGATGAAATCCACTGCGTGAAGCTCACTACGCGACGAAATACATTGCGCGATGAAATCTACTGCGCAATGAAATACAGTGCATGATGAAATCGACTATGCAATGAAATACAATATGCCATGAAATCCACTGCGTGATAGCCCACTATGTGAAAAAATCCATTGCACGATGACATCCACTGTGCAAAAGAATCCTTTGTGTGATGAGATGCTTTGTGCAACACGTAGCAAATTTTGTAGCACACAATTGCAAATGGAAATGGAGATAATAAATGATAAGCTTCATTTTGAAACTTACCCTTAGAGATGTTAGATGATGCAAGGAATAAAAACAATATGGATGCTAAGAGGCACGACTTTGCAAATTGTTGGCAAACCTCTAACCTTAGCTATGAAAATCATGGTGCTAACAATACCCATCATTATGAACATTGTTATTGTCAAATTTGTTACAAAATAATCATAAAAACAAAGAAAACATGTGCTTGTTTCCACTTGATTGGTCACCTTGTTTCACCTTAGGTATTTAAACATAATTTAGATTCAAAGGATTAAAATAGAAAATCCATGTAATAAATTGTTATAAACCTTATGAAGATAGGAAACAACCCTTTTGGGAATTTTGTTTTTCATTGGGAGATATGTCTTGTTTGCTAAAATGGGTATCAATATCATGTTTTTACTGTAAAAAAAAATGTTGTCAAATTATGACTTGCATACACATTCTAGTTAAGTGGTTCATGAATTGGT
>JZKD02S1520191.1:48191-64161 GCA_000966675.3 Picea glauca | reverse complement strand
TATCTGGTCTTCTACAATATTAATATTAATATTAATATTGATGTTGTTAATTGAATACTTATATTTTTATAAAATACAATGTTATACTTTAAGTGTTTTCTTAATTCATTAAAATTATCAAATATCCTTTGGATATCAAGATAATAATATTTATATATCACTATCTTATTTAAACTTAGATGTTTAACATCAATATAACAATATTTATATATCACTATCTTACTTGAACTTCCATATTTAACTTTATAAATACTCATAATTTCATAAATAATTGCAATACTAATTGAAATGATAAGCCTTGAATATGTTTAACTTTATCAACATATTACATTAAATACGTAAGTCTATGGTAATTTTTATGGTAGTTTGTATATAGTATAGTATATATATATATAATAAACTATATGCATATAATGTTATGATATATATTAATTGATATATTATAAATCATGATTACAAAGTTTGTTATTTATATGAATCAATAATGAATTAATGAGTTATTGTAACTTGTTTTGTAGGCATGGGCCTCCCGGATATAAAAGGTTATCTTTTTCATCTCGTTTTATTTAAGGGAACCTTAAAGAGATTTTTCAAGCTATTGAATGGAAGAGTGCCTTTTGCGGTGTAGAACTTCTCGTGCTTATCAGAAAACTTAACTTCCACGCAAGTATAATACATCCTAAACAAATATTATCCATTGAATGACCTAGTTTATATTCAAAGTTGAGCAAAGAATGACATAGTTTATATTTATACACTGGTTAAAACAAATAACTTATTGTTTTCTCCCCTCTAGGAAGTATGATCGACAACAGATACTTCCTCTTCTTCTTTTTCTCAATTGCATGTCTATGATGATTGATATATATTCTCCACAGGTCCAAGGGGACATTCTTGTCCTGCAATCTTGAGTAGGTATTTAGATTCAAATATTCTGTGGAGGAGATGACCAACATCAGGCTATGATTTTTTTCCCATTTTTTCATGGGGGAGAAATAAACTAAATGATCAACAATGGTGGATTCATATCTTGCCTATTCAGTTCCTTTTGTTGATTGCATTTTCCAATCACTGATATAAGTATTATAGTGAAAGAACCGGGCCAAGGATATGCCGCGGAGATTCCAAAAAATGTCAACTTCTAATCAAGGCAAGATTAGCATGAAGATAGATCGTTTAGTTTTGATTCCATCTATGCTTGAAGCTTTAAACACATGTAAGAATGGAGAACGCTACTTTTACATGAACAAAGAGCATTTAGGGTTCAAAACCCTAATTATTCATATCGCACGAGGCCTATAAGCTAGAGGAATTTGCGGTGATTCTGAGTTTGAGGTGGATTTTGAGTTACTGGTAGGGTTTCCTCCTGTTATTGAACCATATGCTCATTTGTATAATTTGCTTGTTGTCACCCATAGCTCTTTATATAGTCATCTAATTGAGCTTCAGGTCAAGCCCCAGTTTTTTGCTTTGCGGTGGTTTTGTGTGTTCTTTGGTCGAGAATTTGTGCTACAAAATGTAGTGTTTGTGGGATGTAATATTCTGAGTACCCAACAGCCAGACATATTTGGCCGAAGATATATCCCTGCAAACAATATTGCACTCTCTCCTTGCAGTGCCTTTATTTCACCAATGGCCGTTTCAATGGTCCTGGAATTAAAATCAACATTGCTTGCTTAATTTTCTAGGCAACGCAGATGTCAGAAGGTTCATAAAAAATGCTATGTCACTTCAACCTCTTTCCAAGACTATATTTCATTGTTGTTACTCACAAATGAAAGACAGAAAAAATAAGGACAGAGGAGCATTAAATATGATGAAGTCGCCATTAAGCAGCCATATCGCAACTTCAAGATATAATGATCCCCTGACATATCAAACAAACAAGGACGAAGTTCTTCTTCACTCCGATCCACATCCACATAAGGTTGTGCAGTATATATAAGAGCGCCAGATCCATATCAACAAGATTTGAGTTTTGTCAAAATGGATATAATATATTCCAGTAAGTGTTTAGTTTCGAGTATAAAGATAACATAATTTTGGTTATTCGATGCATGGAGATGGTATTCGACTTCCTCAACCACAACTCAGAGTTGTCAAAATTGATATAATATATTCCAGTAAGAGTTTAGTTTCGACAATAAAGATAATATAATTTTGGTTATTCGATGCATGGAGATGGTATTCGACTTCCTCAACTACAACTCAAAGCTATCCCTTCGGTCAACATTTGTTGCGAATAATCAGTATAAGCCATGAATGTAAGCATGTAGGCCCTTAATATTGTTCTACCATTTTTCATCGCTGTCAATTTCAGAAAGATTGTATGATGGGAGAAACCGCCATTCACCATTTCATTTCTTGGAATTGCATTTACACTCATTTTTTATTTTTTTTTGATAAAGCAGAACTCAAATTTACCACCTAGAATTACAAAAGTTTGTTTGTCCGGGAAAAAATTGATAATATATGACAAGTGTCAATTTAAATAAATGTAAGAATTAGTTTATTATGTTGTTGGCAAAGTAAATTCCCACAAAATGAACATTTGGAATAATTATAATATTTTTAGTTAGGGAGTTAGTTACGTGAAGTAACAGGGAATAATTATAATATTTTTACTTGGGGAGTTAATTACGTGAAGTAACTGAAACCAGCACTGAAATTTTTTAAAAGGGCAGCCCAACAATCATTGAAAAAAGTTTAAAAGGGCAGCCCTGGGTGATTTGATAGGATTCGGGCTGAGTCTCTAAAAAATTATGAAGACTTATGAAGACCTGTAATAGTTTTCTCTGCACTTTATATTCTTTTACACTACTTTTATATGACTAGAGTATTCTTCTTTAATTATCTTCTAGGAAGTTATTTTTGATGCATGTTTTATATGTTTAATATTATTAACCTATTTTTCTTTCTAATTTTTCATTAAGATTCTGATTATATCTACTTAAATTCATGATTGATGGAGGGTTGAATTTTACAATATGTATTCTATTGATGATGGTTTCATGATGTCTGTATTTGACATTGATGGTGGGTTCATGATATCTGTATTTTACAATCTAATATTAGAAAATGTCATTATATAAATGGGAAAGTTTTGTATTTCATTGTATTACTTCTAAATCAATGGGCATTTTTTTTTTTCAATTATGTAAATAACATATATTAATAGAAAAATTGTTTGAAACTCATTTTTGGATTTATTAGTAATATTGTTGATTCCAAAAACATAAAAAAAAATTGGATATATGTGTTTTGTTTTTTTACTAAAGTTTCATCATGTTTATGATTATTTTATCTAAACTATTCTTGCTTATAAGTTTTCCTCCAATATATACTAATACCTATTTAAATTCAATGTCATAAAAATACAAATCTAAATTGGATCTATGTGGAAAATAGTTTTATTTTACAAAAAAATTTCTTTGTTTTCTATATATCTTTGCCCATGTTGCTAGTTTTTCTTTTTTTACAATGCTATTTATCCTTATGATTTTAAGACTTAAAATTTTTGTTTATTTCATTTTATAAATTCTCTTATTAAATGTGTTCATTTTATTATTTGAAAACATTTTCATATCATAATTTTTTTTATACAGTGGGCCTAATGGTTAAGACTCTATGTTTACTCATCGGTGGTAAATCCATAAGAGGTAGGGTATGCGCACCTCTCGAATCACCACACAAAGGATATTCCTTCTCCCACAAACAAAGATGTCTCATACATTAATTTGGTGTTTGGATAGGCCATAAATTTAATATTAGATTAATATATTTTTATTGTTATACCTATTAGCACTCATTAATTTCTTTGGGCTACATCAAAGAAAGGCCAAGGTAACCTACAAGCCAACTTTAGATTGTATTGTGACCTATACAATAAGAAACAATCTATTGATATTATGGTAGCTTCGGGAGGTATGAACCTCTATTGTGACCTGTGACGAGATTAGAATAATCTGGAACGAAGCAAAGAAGTAAAGGAAACCCTAGACGACATGTAGGCTGCATAAATATAATTAATGTGAATTAATTAGTACCTAGAAGGAGAAGTCGACCCCAGAACCCTAGACGACATGTAGGTTGCATAAATATAATTAATGTGAATTAATTAGTACCTAGAAGGAGAAGTCGACCACTATAAATACAGAGCGCCAGCTCTCATTATTCACACTTCTCAGAAGCAGAGAGTAGTTTGTACGCACTACAGTTGGCAGTTTTGTGCGCAAGTTTCTAGGGAAGGTGTTGCGCCAGTTTCTGGGTGGGACTATCTGATGCTTGGTTTCTATTCTTTCTTGGTACATTAGCCTTGCTTGGCTATTGATTGCTAACATTATTCTTCTCTGTCAAGGTCAAGGTGGTCGGAGGGTGGATTCAGACTATGGATGGGTGACAAGGCTATAGTCAATGGTAAAACGAGCACAATCTTTCATATTCTAACATGTTATGGGCCCACACCTCCTTCATTCAATCTAAATGCTAGAAGGAAGCATAGCCACTAGGGTATTGAGCTCGCTGAGGAACTACCTCTAGGATTACTAGCAAGAGCAGCTTCCAAAGACACTGTCGCTAGGGTTACTAGCAGAAGTAGTTGCAGAAACCCTATCCTCAGATCCAACACCTTGCGATGGAGCATCTCACTCAAAAAGAAGATATTCAGATGTGCCCTAACTCAACACACCTTTTGGCTCTCTCAGAAGACATAAATGATGAAGTTGAAGTTTTGGATCAATGCATGAGCAGTTACTAGTCAACCTAAGACATGTGTGAAACAATTAGTCTTTTACACTACTCAACATTTACTGGAATGATTGAAGGAAACATGTAGATAATTGATAGCGAAGCTTCTAGGCACATGACGGGAGATCAAACCAGACTCTCGGATTTGGACAAGCCGCCATCAAAATGAAAACAAGTAATTATATTCACTTAAGCAATGTTTTATATGTACCTGGTTTAGAAAAGAATCTTGTATCAATATCTTTCCTAGAAGACAAGGGAAACATAATAGCTTTCATGGATGGAAAAGTGTTATCATGGCATAAAGACTCTAGCATAGAGAATTTTAGGGTTATTAGAAGTCGTGAAGGAAATTTGTACAGACTACTAGAAAAAAATGAAGAAGCTCTTGTACATGACGAAGTCAACCCTAATGAACTTTGGCACATAAGGTATGCACATATTAATTATCAAGAATTACTCTTTCTCAAAAGAAAGGTTGAAGGAATACCAGAGTTGCAGTCTACACATGAAGGAATATGCAAAGGATGTACACTTGGGAAGAATATCAAGAAACCATTCCCAAGAAGAAATAACAAATCTAAGGAGATTCTAGATCTAATACACTCAGATGTTTGTGTGATGGACAGAGGAGAAGCTCACATCACTGAGGTGCAGAGGCGTGATGATGAGGATGAAGACGTCGGAAGTGGGAAGTCACTGACGATGCATAAAATTTTGTTAACACTCGAGAAGGAGGTGGAAGATACAGCTCAGAGAACCAGACCGTTCAGAACGACTTGCAAGACAAAGGGCTGGAAATGCAAGGTCATAGTGGACAACGGAAGCACCGATAATCTCGTTTCGACCAAGATGGTGGAGAAATTGGAGCTGGAGACAACCAATCACCCGAGTCCATATAAAGTGTCATGGCTGCAGAAAGGACACCAGGTATGTGTTACGAAACAATGCTTGGTTGAATTTAAAATGGATGAATATAAGGATAAGATTATGTGTGATGTCATTCCCATGGATGTCTGTCATGTATTATTGGGGAGACCATGGCAGTATGACAGAAATGTGGTTCATGACGGGAGGATGAACACATACACTTTGGAAAAGGATGGAAGAACCCATAGATTTCTTCCGATAAAGGATAAAGAAGTGAAGCCAGAAGTAAACATCACAATACTTCTTATGAGTGGGAAAGAGATTCTCACAGAGATGGAGAAAAATGAAGATCCACAATTCTTTGTGGTCAGGAAACCGAGAATTGTCCTGCCAAGCACAAGAGTGGACGACTTGCCGAAGGAGATTCAAGAACTGTTGGGAGAGTTCGTTGATATCATCGTGGATGAACTACCTCGTTCGTTACCACCGATGAGGAGTGTGAGTCACCACATTGATCTCATACCCGGAGCAAGTTTGCCAAACAAGGCAGCGTACAGGTTGACACCTCAGGAAAACGAGGAGGTCAAAAGGCAAGTGCAGGCTTTGCTGGATAAAGGACTGGTGAGGGAGAGTCTGAGTCCATGTGTTGTTCCGACGGTACTAAGTCCGAAAAAGGATGGAGGCTGGAGAATGTGTACAGACTCGAGAGCAATTAATAAAATCACCATCAGGTACAGATTTCCACTGCCGAGAACGGATGATCTGATGGATTGCCTGAGTGGGGCAAATTATTTTTCAAAGATTGATCTCAAGAGCGGATATCACCAAATTCGGATGAGAGAAGGAGATGAATGGAAGATGACATTCAAGACAAACGAGGGTTTGTATGAATGGATGGTCATGTCGTTTGGTTTGACAAACGCGTCGAGCACATTCATGAGGCTCATGAATGAAGTCTTGAGGGAATTCATTGGCAAATTTGTGGTCGTGTATCTGGACGACATATTAATTTTCAGCAAGACCAAGGCCGAACATTTGGAGCATTTAGCCATTGTGATGAGGAGACTACAGCAGGAGAAGCTGCTGATCAATTTGAAGAAGTGCTCGTTCATGCAGACATAACTCATTTATTTGGGTTTTGTAATCTCGGCGAATGAATTGGAGATGGATCCTGAGAAGGTGGAGGTAATCAGGAATTGGCCATCACCCCAGAATGTTTTCAAGGTGAGGAGTTTCCATGGACTGGCTAGTTTCTACAGAAAATTCATTCGGAATTTCAGTGGAATTAGTGCAGCAATGATGGACACAGTGAGGAAGCGGCATAAGACTTTTCACTGGACAACCAAGGCTGAAAGAAGCTTCAATCTGTTGAAGCGAAAGATAACAGAGCAACCAATTCTGGTGTTGCCTGACTTTCAGAAAACATTTCAAGTGAAATGTGATGCTAGTGGGTATGTTGTTGGAGGGGTCCAGAGTCAAGATGACAGACCTGTTGCATATTACAGCGAGAAACTGGATGATGCAAAGCTGAAATACTCCACATACGATAAAGAGTTTTATGCCATCATACAGGCATTGAAAAAGTGGAGGCATTACTTAATACCCAAGGAATTCGTTTTGTACAACGATAATCATGCATTGCAGTTTGTAAGTCAACAGGATAAGTTGAACCAGAAGCATGCAAAATGGGTAGAGTACATGCAAAATTTCACATTTGTCATTAAGCACATTTCATGAATTGCTAACAAAGTGGCTGATGCTTTGAGAAGGAAATGTTTGCTGTTGCAGGAGTTCAGAGTCAAGACGCTGGGTTTTGAGAATCTGAAGGACATGTATGCTGGAGATGCAGATTTCAGGGAGGCTTATGAAGCAGCCGAGAATCCGGTTCTCAGAGATCGGAGTCCTTGGATAGACTACCTGATCCAGGATGGATTGCTGTTAAAAGGAAATCAATTGTGCATTATGAATTTATCCATGAGGGAGAATTTGGTAAAGGAAAAACACAGCGGAGGATTAGCAGGTCATTTTGGACATGAAAAAACATTCGCCAAGCTGAGCGAATCGTATTTTTGGTCGGGGATGTGCACTGATGTCAAACAGTTTGTTGACAGGTGCAGGATATGTCAAAATTCAAAGGGTCGAAAACAGAAGACAGGTTTCTACCAACCGTTGCCCATACCCGAAAGGCCATGGGAAGCCATTAGCATGGATTTTGTTTTGGGTTTGTCGAGAACACAGAGAGGAGTTGATTCCATCTTTGTAGTGGTGGACAGGTTTTCAAAGATGGCACATTTCATACCGTGTCAGAAGACCAGCGATGCGGCACACATTGCCAATTTGTTTTTCAAAGAAATTGTGCGACTGCATGGATTGTCGAGAAGCATAGTCTCGGACAGGGACACAAAATTCATAGGTCATTTTTGGAGGACGCTATGGAAGAAACTAGGAACTAATTTGGCATTTAGTTCAGTTTACCATCCGCAAACGGATGGCCAAACAGAGGTGGTGAATAGAAATCTGGGGGATTTATTGAGAAGCTTAGTGATAAAGCACCATAGTAGTTGGGACCAGATATTGCCACAGTCAGAGTTCGCGTGCAACGATTCGGTGAACAGGAGTACAGGAAAAAGTCCATTCCATATTTTGTATGGAACACAGCCGAGGGGAGTTTTTGACCTCAGGGAGTCAGGATAGGCTGAAACTAGCAATGCTCGTGCTGAAGAATTCGCTGAAGCAATGGAGGAACTTCACACGTTGGTGAAGCAGTGACTGATGAAATCAAATCAAGAGTATAAGCGCAGAGCCGATCAACGAAAGAGACAACTTCAGTTTGAAGTTGGGGACATGGTTCTGGCGCACTTAAGGAAGGAAAGGTTCCCGAGGGGAACATATAACAAGCTCAAGATGAAAAAAATTGGACCATGCAAAGTCTTGAAGAAATTCGGGGAGAATGCATATGAGCTTGAGTTGCCAGGGGGCATCGGGATATCTCCGATTTTCAATATTTCGGACTTATACCCATACAGGGTTGGAGAAGCAGACACTGGAACTGATGAACCAGTGATCCAGTGGCAGAAACAATTACCAGTTGCAGAAAAGCCTCAGATGGAGTGCATACTGGATGAAAGAGTAGACAGGAAGACCAGGCGGAAGCAGTATTTTGAGTACCTGGTGAAATGGAAGAATCACCCAATGGAGGATGCCAGCTGGGAAACAAAGTCAGTTATACAGAAGCATGGGCACACCGTGCAGGAGCTCATGGATAGGAGCCCATGAAATCTTTCGAGCCGAGGAGTATGATGCAGGAGCATCGCTCACTCATTAAGCGAGCCAGCACGTGGAGCAGGGAAAGACAGCTGGACAAGCCAACAAAACTTCTTTTTGAATTTCACCTTGATATTTGTTGTGCCAAGCATTAATGGGTTAATGTAATGAAGCGCACTTGTATTGTATTGTAGATAGGAAGGTATTTATTAGTTTTAATGCTGGTAGATAGGAATCAATTGTAGATTTGATAGTTGTAGAATTCGAGAGGGAAACGGAATATAGGCACCCTCCTTTGTATCATTGAAAAAAAAAGAAGCATTCAGAAGAGAAGAGCAGAGAACTTATGAATAACACCCATGTACATATTGAATTTATAGAAGGAAGTCTTTGATTCAGATTCATGGTTTGTGTTGTTTCTCTGTGTTGATATTATGCTCCTGTATGTTTTCTTTCTGTCATGCATTTGCTTTGATATGTTGTGTATGTGGGTTTATAGTTGAATTGAAATCTGTGAGAGAGGGAGAATGAGTTTCAATTGTTTCTCTGTCTGAGCCAGGAGATTCCTGCATAGAGTGCGTTGATGGGGCTAGATAGTTGAACTCTTATTCTCATCTGCCCAGAAGTTGAATTGGGTTATCAGAGCCGTGCAAGTGAAGTGCAGGCCACAGACGGAGTCTCAGTGGGAACTCTGAGCAAAGGAAGACAGGGATTTCTGTGGCTTTGAGTGCATAGAATTCCGAAGTACTCAACACTTCGAGAGTTGTTGAAGTCAAGCACGAGGAGCATGTATAAAATCTCTGAAGGAGTCAGAGGAATTTAGCTCAAGAGGGATAGTTCCTTTTGAGATTTCTGTGGGAACAAACCCAGGAGGGCTTGAACAGGAACGAAGCTTTGGAGCAGGTAAAATATCTAAGGCGAAGAATTGACGGTCAGGGATCGCTGTGGAGAAATCACGAAGTCCCGTAGACCATCAGATCTGGGAAAACTAGCGAGGGATTTAAGCCCTTGAGCGCAGGAAGAACCCATAGCCATCGCATATCGGCATATCGAGGTTTGCGAATACGAGAGTTTTGAACTCGTTGAAATCGCGATTAGCGATTTCCTGAACTAACGGGAGCCGTCGATCGTCAAGAGGACAGGTGGCACAAGATCCCATCATATCGGGGTTTGGAGAATCGAGGTTCTCGACCAGCGAGAACTCTTGTAGGACGGATCCGCGATCCGCGAAATCCCGAAGGTGACATGGCAGCGTGGGACCCCGGAGGATAGTGGAGTACATGTGTCACTGTATCGGGGAATCGGCACATCGGGCCTCGGGGACTGTAAGTTCAAGTTGTTGACATCGCGGGTAGCGATATCCCGAAAGGGAAATCCCCGATAGGTTGTGAACGTTGACCTTTGACCCATCAGGGTTCGGGGTTTCGAATTGCATGAGAACTGTGGTTGCGAGTTTCGCGATACCGCGAAACCCGATCTCCCAAGAAGCGAAGGGGAGGTCGCCAAAGGAGAGTTGTGGGTGGAGAGCACTCCCAAGAGGAGTGGAAGAGTTCTTTAACTTTCGGGCCTGTGCGAATGAAGGTCCTGGTGGGAGCAGGTTGGACTATGAGGGTAGTGACCTTGTGATCATTGTGGTCCAATGCCAGTAAAATCTCTAGGAGGATCTTCTTAATACGTAATATTCATAGATGACTATTTAAGAAAGATTTGGATATACCTACTGAAGACAAAAGACGAAGTATTCAACAAGTTTCAAGAATTCAAAGCAGAGATAGAAAACCTCATGAACAAGAAGATCAAGACATTAAGAACAGATAATGGAGGAGAATACACCTCGAAGGAATTCGTTGCATTCTGCAAATTGACAGGGATTAGGAGGGAGCTGATTGTTCCTCATAATCCTCAACAAAATGATGTAGCAAAAAGAAAGAACAGATCTATTGAAGAAACTGTAAAAGCCTTACTGAATGATCAAGGTATTTCCATGTTCTTATGGGGAGAAGAAAGAATGACAACAATATATGTGAAGAACAGAAGTCCTCATCGTATATTGAAGAACATGACACAAGAAGAAGCTTTCTCAGGTAATAAGCCTATTGTGGAAAATCTAAGAATATTTGGATGTCCTGTTTACTCCCACATTCCCAAGGAAAAGAGGAATAAACTAGAGCCTTCAGGAAAGAAAGGGATATTCGTGGGATATAGTGATTCATCCAAGGCTTACAGAATATATATTCCAAAACAACACAATATCAAGGTCAACAGAGACGTAGCGTTCAATGAAAGGATGGCCTTTAGGAAATCCAAAGAAGAAAATATAGAAGAAGAGATTGAAGAACTTAACGAAGAAATCACAGAAAACGTATATGACGAAATGGAACTACTTGATCATCCTATGGAGCCATGTGAAAACATTGATTCAGATATCGTACCTAAGACTAAGAAAAGACAAAATTGGCTTGAATCTACCTTATAAGATGCAAAAAGACTCAAGGTTCCAGAAGGAACATTCAGAAAGAGTAAAAGACCTAAAAGATTCTCAATTTATGCAACATACATGACAAAGCTTCGAGATGAAGAGCCTACCACATTTGAAGAAGCAGTTCAAAAGGAACAATGGAAAGAAGCTATGATGGAAGAGCATCAATCCATTATGAAAAATGAGGTATGGGAAATCATACCAAGACCTAAAGAAAAATCGATGGTAACTTCAAAATGGGTGTACAAGATCAAACATGCAGTAGACAGAAGCGTGGATAAATACAAGGAAATATTCGTAGCTAGAGGGTTCTCCCAAAAGGAGGGAGAAGATTATGACGAAACATTTTCTCTAGTCTCTAGATATACTTCCATCAGAGCTATCATATCTCTTGCCACTTCCATGGGATGGAACTTACATTAGATGGATGTAAAGACAACTTTACTCAATGGAGCTATTGAAGAAGAAGTATATATTGAACAACCTCAAGGGTTTGAGGTACATTCCAGAGACACTCATGTTTGCAGATTGAAAAAAGATCTATATGGACTCAAGCAAGCTCCAAGGGCTTGATATGCCAGAATGGACAACTATCTAACAAGACTTGGTTTCTCCAAGAGTCATGCAGATCCAAACCTTTATTACAAAGTTGTGGACAATGCACCTGTGATTCTACTATTATATGTTGACAATCTATTCATAGCAGGTGAAGAATCTCTCATTATCCATTGCAAGAAGGAATTAGCTTCTGAGTTTGATATGAAAGATCTAGATCTCATGCACTATTACTTGGGACTAGAAGTATGGCAGAAGCGTGGTGAAGTATTCCTTGGACAAGGAAAGTATGCAATAAATATTCTTCAGAAATTTGGAATGATGGATTGTAAGTCCATGGACACTCCTATGAATGCGGATATAAGAAAAGTAAAAGTTCCAGATTCTGATCCAGTAGATCCATCTCTATATCGACAACTAATTGGGTTATTGATGTATTTGGTAAATACTCGACCATACATTTTCTTTGCCGTAAATACACTAAGCCAGTTCCTAGTGGAACCAAGAGGTGAGCATTGGATATCTACAAAGAATGTATTAAGATATATTCTTGGAACAATAAACTATGGTTTGAAATATACTGGATCCAACAATATACAGCTTCATGGATTCACAGACTCAGATTGGGCAGGAAGTGTAGAAGACAGAAAGAGCACTTCAGGTATGTGTTTTATCTTGGGCTCCTCTATGATATCATGGGGCAGCAAGAAACAGAAGTCTGCCACACTCAACACAACATAAGCAGAGTATATGGAAGCATGTGAAGCATGCACTGAAGCAATATGGTTAAGGAAGTTAATCTCAAATTTATTTGATCAGGTTCCAGAATCGACCATAATATATTGTGATAATCAGAGTTGTATAAGATTATCAGAACAACCTGTGTTTCATGAAAGGTCGAAACACATTGAGATCAAATACTACTTTATCTGAGATAAATTCCAAGAAGGAGAGGTAAAACTCGAGTATATGCCCACTCACGAGCAGACAACAAACATTCTGACAAAACCTCTATCCAGAATAAAGTTTGCATATTTCCGAGAGAGGATGGGGATCGTGGAAATAACTCCCTTAGTTGAAAGGGAAGACTCTCTAGGTTAGGAGGGAGAACTAAAATATTATTGAAACATTTATCTTTGTGATTGAAAAATAGTCCAGATTGGACAGATTCTTTCCTGTTCGGAAAGTGGATTAAGATTTCTGATGGAAAACAATTTCCCATTGTGGTTAACATGGTAAATGGTCCAAATTGTTGATGTATCATAGACAACGACTTCCCATTGTGGTTAACATGGGGAGTGGTCTAGGACAGTCTCTCTTCTTGAGGGTTACTCAAGAAGACTGACCCACCTCGTTGAACAATGATTTCTCATTGTGGTTAACGTGAGGAATAGTCTATTTTGGAGGTTGATGCAGGACAGTCTTTTCCTCTTGTGGTCAATAGAGGAAATGTTTCAGACAATCATTCCTTAGGGTTTATACATTCTCTCCAGAGTGCACTTTGATTAGTGTAGGAGGAATGGTCTAGGCTCAGCAATTAGGGAGAGGCATTCTTTAGGGTTTATACATTCTCTCTAAGGTGCACTTTGATTAGTGTAAGAAGAATGGATCAGGTTCAAAAGACAGGGCAATTATTGTTCCTTGTTTGATAAGAATAGTCCATATATCTCATTGTTCTACTATGAGGGCATATATTCTTTCATATCTCACAGATGTGACTAAAATATTGGCCCAGATGATTCAGTTTATTTTAACAATATTTTTCTGTGCAGGTTGACATCAGATGATTGTTATGGAGACTATTTGTCTCCAGATAGTAGAGATATACTACTGTGGTGGATTTGTTCCATTGTTTGTGACTATCTGTCACATTTTGAGTTGTTTCATACTACCATGGATAAACACATGTGTGTTCTATCAATTGATATTGTACCAATTGTCATAGGAGATTATCTGGTTAGACAATAATGACAGTGCTCATGATACTATGAGTTGAATGGCCTGTTTGTGCGCAAGACCATACCTCCCTAGCTAGGAGGGAGTGTTGATATTATGGTATCTTCGGGAGGTATGAACCTCTATTTTGACCTATGACGAGATTAGAATATTCCAGAAGGAAGCAAAGAAGTAAAGGAAACCCTAGATGAGACGTCGGTTGTAGAAATATAATTAATATGAATTAATTAGTGCCGAGAAGGAGAAGTCAACCCCAGTAATTCTGCCAAACTACTTTAAATACAGGGTGCCAGTTCTCATTATTCACACTTCTTAGAATTGCAGAGAGCAGTTTCTACACACTTTGGCTTCTAGGGTCGAACTACTCTCTCCTAGAATCATAGATCCAATTTCTTTGAAAGAGAACAATAACTTCAACGAATTTACTAAAAATAGAAAACCTAACTTTGCGAAATCATAATCATAACTGAAATATTCTTTACAATCATTTATCATGATCAAAATTTGACCATATGGTTGTGATACATTATCATGTGAATTTGTGGACACTCTGTAACCCTTGTACAAGTTTGTAACGCAACAGTAACCTACAAGAAAAAACACAGTGGATTATGCAACAAAATCGAAAAATAGTCTTTAAATATCACATCATATCTCACTAATAAAAAACTATTTTTTGAAACTGGGAGAGGTTTTTGTATTTAAGCTCGTTGTAAAGAAAAAAATCTCTTTGTTTCTTGAAATTCATCCACATCTAGCTGGAATACGTGTTGCAAAAAAATGTCTCGAACAAAAAATCATCAAAACTGAAACATAGGGCTCAAAGTTTCCTTTTAATCTCCCAATCTGTGACACATTTTTAAAATCTGAGAGAATTTTTTATTATTTGGTTTGTCCTCGAAAAAAACCTCTCGATGATTTTCAAAATTCCTCTCCAGTTGGTCATACATTGATTTTGAAGTTGACCACTAAACGAGTCATTTACGCAACACGACCTGTAGCATATGTGCAGGAAAATCCTCTGTGCGAAAGCATCTTCTTTGCGAAAGAATCCTATATGTGACAAAATCCTTTGCATGATAGAATCCTTTGTGCGACGAAATCAACTACGCAATGACATTCTCTGTGCGACAACGTCCTATGTGCAACAACATCCATTGCACGATGAAATCCACTACGCGATGAAATACACTGCGTGATGAAATCCACTACGTGACAACATCCCATGCACGAGAGCCCCTGCATGAAAAAATCTACTGCGCGATGACATCCTCTACTCGACAACATCGTATGCCTGAAAACATCCACTGGGCGATGAAATCTAGTGCGCAATGAAATCCACTGTGCGATGAAATCCACTACGCGACAACATCCCATGCATGACAACCCACTGCGTGACGAACTATGCTACACAATCAAATCCACTGCACGACGAAATCCACTGCGTGACAGAATCCTTTGCACGATGAAGTGCTCTACACAACACGTAGGGAATTTTGTAGCACGCAGTTGCAAATGCAAATGGAAATAATAAATGATAAGATTCATTTTGAAACTTACCCTTAGAGATGTTAGATGATGCTAGACATAAAACAAATATGGGTGTTAAGAGGCATGACTTTGCAAATTGATGACAAACCTCTAACCTTAGTTATGAAAATCATGATGCTAACTATACCCATCATTATTAACTTTGTTATTGTCAAATTTGTTACAAAATAATCATAAAAACAAAGAAAACATGTGTTTGTTTCCACTTGATTGGTCACCTTGTTTCAACTTAGGTATTTAGACATAATTTATATTCAAAGATTAAAATAGAAAATCCATGTAATAAATTGTTATAAGCCTTATGAAGATTGGAAACAACCCTTTTGGGAATTTTGTTTTTCATTGAGAGATATGTCTTGTTTGCTAAAATGGGTATCACTATCATGTTTTTACTGTAAAAAAAAAATGTTATCAAATGATGACTTGCATACACATTCTAGTTAAGTGGTTCATGAATTTTTTTGTTTGATTGTTTTTATATACATATTGTTTTATTGTAAAAAAAAATTCAAATTATATATATATATATATATATATATTTCTTATGAA
>JZKD02S1520191.1:27626-42665 GCA_000966675.3 Picea glauca | reverse complement strand
TATATATATATATATATATATATATATTATATTTATAAAAAATATATCAATGAAAAAATGATTTTAACTATTATAAATTTGTTTTACAATTGAAAAATGACCTATTGTTCAATGTTTTTGTAAAATTCTCATTTTTCACTTATGATAAGTATAGAACTATTGATCATTTGTCACTTGCCTTTAGTATTTACTGAATTGTTTTTCACTAGATTGCTTCTTAAGTGTGATAATAACTAAAATATTCAATTAAAACATACATTATGGAAGTGATGTATGTATTGAATTGTTTTTGCTTCAACAAAGGAACTTGTTTATAGCAAGTTGACTAATTTGCAAATTAATTCGAATACTTGTAAGTTCAAGTTCCTATTAGATATACATATGATTATATTTTTATTAGAGTTAGATTTCAATTTTTTTATTCATAGTTTACATAGTATATGGTTGTTTTGTTGGTGAGAAGATGATTTCTTTGAACACTTATAATTTATTGTATTATTTAAATGCATAAAACATTACATTTTTAAGTAAATTAGTTTTCACATTGTTATAAGTTTTAAAATATTTTTTTCAATAATATTTTTTTCAATAATGATATAATCCATATAAAACTCCTCAAGTTAACTAAGGAAAAAACAAATGTCTTTATACTTATAATCATTGATATGGATTGTCAATGGTCATCATTTTGTTAATTTAAATGTTTACAATTTATTGTTGCTTTCACATTTCAATATGTTCGTATTTTCATTGAAATTAGCTTTCAACTTCATTTATGTGATTTTGATTGTTTATAGTTTGATGTTTCTTTAAGTTAAATATAAAAAATAAACATATCTCTATTAACTTTTGAATAAGAAACATTGTAATAATTTTTTATTTATTTTTGTTTCAATAAATTTGAGGTGGCCTATTTATAATAGAAAGTAATAACTAAACATGATTATTACTATTGTTTATATATTTTATTTAAAGAAGTTGTTAATTGTTATTGTATATGCAAAACTTTTATGTATATATCATAAATTAAATTATTTCTTCTTTAAATGTTAATTGAATATTTATATTTTTATAAAATAAAATGTTAGATTTTAAGTGTTTTCTTAATTCATTAAAATGATCAAATATCCTTTGGATATCAACATAACAATATTTATATATCTTTATCTTACTTGAAATTTCATGTTTAATATCAACATAAGAATATTTATATATCACTATCTTTCTTGAACTTGCATATTAACATCAACATAACAATATTTCTATATCACTGTCTTTCTTAAACTTCTATATTTAACTTTATGAATAATCATAATTTCATAAATAATTGCAATACTAATTAAAATTTCAAAACTTATTTTTATTTAAATACATTTATACTAAAACTTATTTTTATTTAAATACCCTTATATTTTCATTTAAATATACTTATGGTTTTGCTAATAGTAAAATAAAATTATCAATATTATAATATTGATAATTATCAATCAACAAAAAAAAATTATCAATCCATAAAAAAAAAATTCTTAGAGAAGATAATTATCAATATTATCAATCCATAAAATTTCTTAGTGAAGATAATTATCAATCCCATAAGAAATTTAATTGAAGATCTTACACATTTATAGTTCTAATTGGAAAACGTGTCACTTCGATATTTCATACAAGATATTTGAAAATTGTTTAAGACTAACTTTAACAGCCTATGATAAAAGTATAAAAATATAAAAGTTTTCTTATTTCATAAGAGATATTTGAAAAGCGCTTAAGACTAGCGTTTACACGTTAGGGTAAAAGTATAAAAGTATAAAAAAATTCTTATTAAATATCTTACACATTTATAAAGTCTGAATTAAAAAAACTGTCACCATATTTGAAAAGTGCTTAACACTAACTTTGACCGCGTCTGGTAAAGATATAAAAAATATACTCATTTGTGGCTTGTTTTATCTCATTACCTATTAATCAATTTGCTTGCTCGGTAAACAAAATTTAAAATAATTCATACTAACGCTCCAAAAACGGAAATCTCTTTCGTGAGATACAATAAAATGATGACTTAGAAACCTCTAGTTATTTGTCTATGCGAACACTCAAATCCTATGTGATGCTTTAGGTTGACTCGCTTTCACATGGTGTACTTAGGGTTCCAACAGCCCCCTAAAATGTCATTCATAGTAAAAAAAATTGAAGCAATTCCCAGTAACACACCTGGTTTAATTTTCTGAGAAAATGGCTCTGCAGTGGATGTCGAACAAAAAATGCCGGTTGATGCTACCAAAGAGAAATCGAACAAAGTCACTATTTTAAATCATAAATGCCCTTCACCATCAGATCGGGCCTGTGCTCTGGCGGAAGGGTAACCAGCAGATCTCAGACATCATGTTTCAGACATCATGTTTATCTGTTTCTGTGCTTCTGTCCAATCCGATGATTGGAACAATCCACGGGACTGAACCTGCATCAGCTTGACGTTCGGCTGCTCGCAGTGCATCTCGGTCACTGTACCGGCAATTACGAAGACGCGGCCGAACGCTACCAGGCTCCCCACCACGCTTCCTGCCACTATTACACCATGCACGTCTGCAAGACAGACCGTGATTCCTGTAGCCTCCTGGTTCTCGGTGTTATGGGGGAAAGCTCCTGAGAGCGATATAATTTGTAACGGTCCTGCATACGTCACCATTCCCGCTGGAGCGTCCGGATACCGCAGGGTAACGTTGCTGACCATCCCGGTCGCGCTGAGAATGAACACTCCCAGCTGGTGTCTGCGTGGGAATGTCTCCAGAGTCTTCCCAACGTCTACCCCACTTGGAATCTCGAATGCATAATATTTCAGCGTGTTTGGGATCTCACGTATTTCAGACAGAGGAGCCTTGGGCTTATTCCTGGACCCCTTAGGCCTGCCGCGGGGCCTTGGCGTCACAACTGCCCCACCCTCTTCCGGGCGTTCCTGACTGGCATTGGCGGCATTGCTGTCAATGCCATCGCCCCACCTTGGCCTCGTCGATCCGCGGTTACCGCTGTTCGAATTGAATTCCTGTGGATCCAGTCCAGCCATCATTATATCGCGCATCCGAAACCTGTTTTCCATGGATGGGGTCCTCCTATTTTCACTTGAAACCTCTCTGCTCTTAGCCTGGTATGTAATTCAATTAGTCCCTCTGTTTACTCGATCTGAATAGCAATTCTTTCCTCCAACTTCATCTCGTATATATATCATGTTCATGCAATCTATCGGTACTTACCAAAGGTTTTCGGATTTTTCGTTCTGGTCTTACGTGTTCCGTAATTATTGCTGACCATTACTGTCGTTCACCCTTGGAAACTAAATCCGGCATTGTTAGATGTAGGAGTTAATGAAAGATTCGTTGGTTTTTACCTGGATCACTCTTCGAAATCTGCCCCATTTCCCATAACGCATAATGGGATTTTGGGTAATCAAAATTCATCCCGGCCCCAAAAATGCAATCTGAGCATTTCGGTGCCACGGCCCATTTGAATTTAAATCTGAATAGAGAGGGAGAGTTGAAAAGACTTGTAATGTTGGTTACTTTAAATGTATTAAGTAATCAAATTATTCTATATTGTCTTATTTATAACAATATTTTATATATTAATTTAATTATTGGTTATAGTTTGAAAGCTAGAAAATTATTATTAATATATTTATAAATAAATAATTTATATAAAAATTAGTTAAATTAAATGAATTTTCAGAATATAGTAAATATAATTTTGAATGTTAATGTTTAGTATGAATTATTAATGTATAGTTTTTTTTTAAATATTTTAAGTTTTAAATTTATTTTATTTATCATCATTTAAATTTATAAAAATAATAAATTACAATTTTTGGATTTATATTTTTTTTTTTTGAAAATTACAATTTTGGATTAATAAAATTTGTGTGTGACTCTTATCTAGAATTAATAAGTATATAATTGGGTAGTCAAACTTCATTAAAAAGTGAACAAAGATTATTTTTCTTTAAAGTAAGGTAAAGTTTTGTCTTGATGACTCATTTTTAGGAATTTCAACAATTAAAGTTTTTTTTAAATGGGAGAGGTAATTACAATTAAGTCAAAAAATGAATGATGCTTATAAAATTTGGTTCTTCATGAAAAAGTGGACAAAGTTTATTTTGTTTATGGTAAGTGGAATTCCATCTTGATTGACTCATTTTTTAGGAATCCCAACATTGTATGTCTTTTTAAAATGGGAAAGGTAAGGTAAGCTTTAGTCTTGAATGATTATTTTTTTTGGAATTCCAACCAACTTTTTAAAAAGTGGGTTTTTCTCACTAATTCATTATTTTGGAATTCCAACCATTTAAGTCCTTTGAAAATGACTAAGATCAGTAGTAAAAATGAATGATGAGAATAGAATTCAGTAGAACTTCATGAAAAAGTGGACAAAGTCTATTTTTTTTTACTGCAAGTTAAAATTCCCTATTGATTTACACATTTTTTTGAATTCTAAAAAATTAAGTCTTTTTAAAATGGGAAAGCTAAATGTAGAATTTGGTTTGGATAGGCTATTTTTTTTTTAAATTCCAACAATTTAAGTCTTTTAAAATTGGAAAGTTAACTGTAGAATTTGGTCTAAAATGAATGATGGGAATAGAATTCAGTCAAACTTTTGAGGATAATGTTTATTTTTTTTATGGCAAGGTAAAGTTCCATTTTGATTGACTCATTTCTTTGGAATTCCACATGAAAAAGTGGACAATTTTTTTATTTTTTTTCACACCATGATAATGTTCCAGTTTTTTGAAATTCCAACAATTTAGGTTTTTTTAAAATAGAAAAGGTAAATGTAAAGTTGGATAGAAAATGAATGATACTTATAGAATTTAGTCAAACTTCATGAAAAAGTGGACAAAGTCTATTTGTTTAGGGCAACTTAAAGTTGGGTCTGGATGATTGACTCATTTTTCTAAAATATGATACCTATTGAATTGAGTAGAACTTGATGAAAAAATGCACATAGTCTATTTTTTTAGGGAAACCTAGTGTTTTGTCTTGATTGGTTTGTTGTTTTGGAATTTCAGTAATTTGTCCTTTTAAATGGAAAAGAGTAAATGTAAAATTTGATAAAAAATGAATGATGTGTAGAAAATTCAGTTAAATTTCATGAAAAAGTGGTTAGTCTAAACTTTCGACGTTTTGGTTCTTTATTTGACCTGAAATTCAATCACAATTGTTAGATTTATAGATTTAAATGATTAAGATTGTATAATAAATATTAGAAAATTTTTGAGAATACTGAATTTATTTATGTATTCAAAATTACAATTTAAACAATTTTTTTTTTTATGATTTTAGATAGATTTATCACCAAATTTCAATAAATTAGATAAAACTAACATCTTTATAAAAAATAATAAAACTAATCAAACTAATAATAAAATTAATAAACTATTCTGATGAGAATATGGTCCCAAAATTAGCTTTATTTCCTAGGGGCAACCAATATAGTGGCAACTAAATATAAAATACAGTAAAACTTCAACAGAAAACTCCGTGAATCCGGCAACAATAATAAGTGCCCGGCCCTACACTTAACCTCACTTCCTATCGTCCATCTCGATAATCGAAACAAATGAAACAAGCATTAAGAAAAGATTAAATAAAATTCTTTTACAATCGTGATTCATTAAAAGTATTAGTTCTCGAGTCTTCACTTCAACTCTTTTCTTAGCCTCCCTCCATCTTGTTGGCAGGAATTATAAAGAAGAATAATATAAATTAGTTATGCGAATTGGAGGTGCATACAATGTATAAGTAGTGTATATTTTGGAGGGTGTATTTATTAATAATGAAAGGTTAATTAAATAAGTTTTAAGTGTTGTGTAGTTTGAGTGAGTCTAATAGTTAAGAACATGTGTTTTTTTCTTAGAGTTCACACGTTCAATACTAGAAGGGTAAAGTTTGTACATGTTCAATGATTAATGTTCAATGATTAATATTGATTTTTTGTGTTCATGGTCAAAGCATAGGCTTCCTTTTAGCATGAGACTCTCAATGGAAGTGTTTTTAGATTTCTTCAGTCACAAGTTCCTGTAAGGCTCAAAGCGTGTAGGTCTCCCTCTAGCATCGACCACCATATGAGAGTGTTTCCAGACGACTTACCCTCACCAAAGTCACAAGTTCGTGCTAGGCTCAAACCATAAGTATCCTTCTAGCATGGGACCCCCATATGAGAGTGTTTCCGTATGTATTGACCCTTACCAAAGTCAAAAGCTCCTGCGAGTATTGAATTGCAAGCTATCGATACTAGCTTCACAAAATTTTGATCTAAAAAAAATTAAATGTTTTTTATTCATTTATATTTAATTGATAATAATCATCATAAATCCATCTTAACCTCGAATGTATCAAACACTAAAAGCGATCCAATTTCTTAAGGTATAAAGTTTTTATTTATTATTTCATTTCATATAATTTTTGTTATTATTATTTTTTCTTTAATTAACACAATTTTAATTTTTTAATGTAATGTTATACAACATAACACTAACTTTTCAAAATCTCACATATACTGTACTATAGAAAACCTAGCTACTTTAAATGCAATAAATTTAATATTAATTAAAATAAGATTGATTAATTTTTATTTAATATATAAAATATAATAATTTATGCATAATTTTTATTTTATTTTATATTTAATTGATTAAAATATAAAAAAAAAACATCTTCAAAATAGAGTTGAACATGACATATTATTGAAAATACTACCAAGAACATATTATAAATAAAATAAATGATAAAGAGTTTGGAATTTTACATACAACACATTGAAATTTAATTCAATAATTTTCATAATTTCAAATTGTAATATTAAATATTATTATAGAATAAATATTATTAAATTATAAAATTAAATATTATTATATAATTTAAAAATATAAGATTTATACATAAATATCAATTTAATTTGGATAATTTGGATAACTAAATGTAGTTGTATGAAGAATGAAATCATAATAGTCTCCACCTCTCTTTTTCATATGAGTATCCAAAATCACTCACAATTGATTTTTTAAAGAATTATTCACAATTGACTTATATTAACTACTAGTTTTTTTGTTTTTTTTTGTCTTAATTGCATTGTCAATGTTATCTTTCACATCTCTTTAATATATGAAATTTTTCTATATATAAGTATGAAAATGAAATATAATTATTAAGGAGTGTGACAATTTCACATAAGTTAGCTAGGATGAATATAACAATGTGACAATTTCACATATGTTAGCTAGGATGAATATAACAATGTGACATAATCCTTGAGGAACATTGTAATGCAACACAGCCCTTTATGAACACTACAATGTGACATAACCATTGAGGAACATAGTAGGTTGGCCTAAGTCAACCAAGATGAACATCACAATGGATATAGCCATATTGTAAACCTCTTAGTGTCACAATTTGACATAATATTGAAGTCAACTGTATAGATGCATGTGACATAATATTGAAGTTAACCTCTTCATGTTGAAACATGGTCAACATAGTCAAACATAGTGAAACCATAGTCAAACATGGTTAGAAATAGTCAACCATGGTCAAGTCATATCCACATGTTGAAACTGTGGTAAAAAGATAATCAACTATTATCATATTCAACCATGGCCAATCATGCACAACCAAAGTCAACCATGTTGAACCACAATCAACATGTTTATCCATAGTAAACCATTGCCAAACAATTCCTACAATATCAACCATAGTCAAGTATGACTGAACATACTTAATCATTGTCAACCATAGTCAACCATGGCCAACCAAAGTCAACCATGGCCAACCAAAGTCAACCAAACGTGATGCGACATAACTCTCGATGGATGTCATATGGAAACATAGTCATTAAGGAATGTATCAATTTGACCTATGTCAGGGAAGATGAATGTCACAATGTGACATAACCATTGAGGAACGTGATAGTCTAACATTACTCTGGAGAAATGTAACAATGCAATATAACCCTTCATGAACATTGTATTTTGATATAAGCATTAAATAACATAAAAAGTTGAGATAAGTCAACCAAGATGAACATTGTAATAAATATAATGATATTATAAACCCGTAAGTGTCACAATTTCACATAATATTGAAGTCAATATTGAAGTCAATCATAATGGCACATACAACATAATATTGAAGTCAACCTTTTCATGTCACAATGTCAATGAATATTGAAACATGGTTTACATCCTCATTATAATCCCTAGTTTAATTAATCATTAATGTAGATATAGTGTATGGTTGTGGCCAAGCGATGTATATGAAAATTGTATTTCTGAATTTTAATAATAAAATGTGATGTGAGCTGCTAAGGGTGTATAGAAAGACATGGGGGTTGATTTGTAATACTTCGATGTTGATCCACAGTTATAAATATACATATGTTTTTTTAGGCTGGTGAGCCAAGATATTATAGTCCTGAGTTCCTATGTGATTATTAAGCTAAAGAACCTAGATGCTAAAAGCCAAGCATGCCTATCATTGTAATATGTAATCACTTAGATTATTAATAAAATCACACCACTACTACATACCAACCGAACAAAAGAGTATGAGGGGCTAAAATCCACTACAAAGGGAAAGGAGGCTAAGAGTCTAGGAAGAGGGGTTAATCCTAGAGGGCTTAAGCCAAGGGAATATTTTAATAATAATTCTTGAAAGTTTAATTTATGGATACATATACATTATGTTATCCTAAGTTCCCAAAATAAAGGGAATGAATTACATGAATTGGACAAAGTTATCCCCTTATGTGCCAAGTGTCACATGGGGCACATGCATATATAATTTGTGGATGTAGTGTAATATCCATCATTTTCCTTCATCATTATTCAACCATTACTATGTAGTCGTACTATGGATTGGGAAAGCCTCGAAGCATTTTTTGGGTAGAATTAGACTGAAGAAGTGGGTTGTTAGGCTCGTTTGTTTTGAAGAAGCAGGTTTTCACGCCCCTCAACATTCTCTCCAGGTGAAATAAATGTTGGGAATTAATCCCCAAGGTACCTAGATGCAAATATTGGGCTTTGTAACTTCCTATCCTTCATGTTGTTCAAGCCTCATAAGGGAAGTGGGGAAGTTGAAGGACTGTTGAGGAGAGAAGGGCCACACTTCCTGGGGTGGGAAAAGCATGTGGGGAATGATATATTGTAGGATTTATGTCATGCATGGAACCTTAGTCTAGTTATTTTTGGCAGTATACAGACCTTATCCAGGCTTTGGATACCTTTTCCCTAGAGGATTTTTATCTCTAGCTCGGGGGTGACCCATTGTTGAGAGTTATGAGAAGTGTACTCTATGGCTGGGAGAAACATGGAAGGTTTGCATGTAATTGGTTTTTTTACGACAATAGATATGTGTTCCTTTAACAAGTATTATTATGTTGTGTAATGTCTATAATTTTGTTAATTGCATTCTATTGTAATTATTTTTACATACTTCTTACTTGTGTAATGTATTTATTTATTTGATTGAAATTGTACATGTATGCATGTATTATT
The DNA here is from genome assembly GCA_000966675.3 of Picea glauca. NCBI lineage: Eukaryota > Viridiplantae > Streptophyta > Pinopsida > Pinales > Pinaceae > Picea > Picea glauca. Next base: position 33,127 of record JZKD02S1520191.1, on the reverse strand, counting down.
GTATGGTTTTATTATTTTCCATAACTTTGTTTATGTAATGATCCCCGGCCGACATCCATCCCACTGGTCGAGCCAACGGTATTGTGCGTAACAACATTCTCATACTTAATTAATAACATGCATTTAAGACAAATTAAACACATTTAACTCAGAGTAAGCACAAGATTACTAGTAACATGCAAATTTAATGGGATTAATAGTAATTCATAATTACAACGAAATACATGATAAATATAGGCAACACAGGCATGCAAAACATAATTAAAGCATAAGTTTATACTTATCTTTGAAACCGTGGTAATTCCACCAACCACGTGCAGGCCTTCCACGAACCTCCCAGCCTTAGACCATGCTGCTCATCAAGCTCAGCAGTGGGTCACCCCCGAGTTGGGACTAAGCTCCACCGAAGGCAACGAATCCTAGGCTGGGCTGAGGTTACAGGGAAAAATGCACAGAATAACTAGAAGGATTCTTCCCAGGAAGCCTTCTTACGCTCACTACTCCTGGACTCACATTCCCCACATGCCTCTTCTACCCGGGATTATACACCTTCACAAACGCATTCCATCGGTGCTTCACCTCCCTCTCTGGGTCTCGGCAACAGGCCAGATCAGGAAGTCTCAAAGCTCCGTAGCTGGTGTTGGACTCTCTTTGGGAGAAAACCACTTCCTAGCAAACTCTCTCACCTAGAGAGAGTTGCTCACAGGCCTGACAACTTGCCTCTTCCAACAACAATAACCTCCCTCACCTGGAGAGATTTTACACACAAGATCAACAAGAACTTACATTGACCAAAAATCCATGCACAGTCCAGCACTGTGTGACCACAACAGCCAATTGGGAAAACAAACACGGGCTTCTCAAACAGGTGACATATAGACGCTTCAACCCAACCAGGCTCAACAATTACGAGATAGTCTCACGTTTATGATTTCAGGATGGTGCAAGGTGTACACATATCCCATACACAGGATCAAACTGTTTAGACAGAGGATGTACCGTCTTCCCCAGAAATCAACACAGGCCTTTCAGTTTTCAGGGATGCATGAGGATATTCTTGTAGAGGTCAGATGGGGTTCACATTCAAACAATCGACCGTAGAATGGAGGAGGAATCCCCCTCGCGACTCAAATCAACAATGTTTTAACTGCATGCGCTTGGGTTCACACTTGTCACCCATGAATCTGCATGCATTCCATTAACATGCGTTCCTCCCGAGGAACTTAGGACAAAACATGTATTTCACATACCTTTTTGGAATAATATTAAAATATTATTTCGAAGGACTTAATCCCCTAGGCTCAACACTTATCCCCTCTTCCCACCTTCCAGCCCCTAATCCATTACCCACTCTGTGGAAGCTTAGTCCCCCATCACTCATTCATCGTGGTTGGTCTACATGCAGTGGTGTTTATATTTTTATTAATAATGTGCATAGTTACATGTACAAAATTAGGCTCTTGGCCTTCAACACTTAGTCTCTCTGGCCTAATAATCACATAAGCCCACCAACTTATATAAACTTATCTCACCAGCCTATAAAACATAATTACAATTAATTTCATAAACATGATTTGCAACAGGCTCGGCCTTGGGGACATTACAATGCCCCTCCCCTTATTTCTGCACTGTCCTTAGTGCAACTTTACACTGCATCTGCAAGATTTTCAAAAGTTTCAAAAAGATGCGTGTAGTCTACCCGCATAACATATTCATGCTCCCATGTCACGTCCTCGGGACCGTACCATCTCCACTGGACCTTTACAAGCCCTATAGCTCGATTCTGGAGTTGTTTTTTTTTCCTGTCCAATATGCACATAGGATACACTTGCATGACACCTTTTGGTTCCATCTGAATCACATTCCAATCGATAACATGATTAGCATCAGGTATATATTTCTTAAGCAATGAAACATGAAACACATTATGTACAGTCATAGATGTAGGTAATGCAGGCATGCATGCAATTGGCCCAATCCTTTCCAGGATTTCAAATGGCCCACAAAATATGGCTGCCAACTTGGTGCAACTTCCCAGCTTCAGCGAACTACTGTTAGTTTTCACTTTCAGGAAAACATGATGACCCACTTTGAATTCTCTATGGGTTTTGTTCTTATCAGCATAACTTTTCTGCGTGTCCTGGGTAGCTTTGAAATTCTGCTTAATTTTTATCATTTGGTCCTCCATCTCCTTGAGAAACTCTGGGCCAACTACTGTTCTATCGGCTGGATTATCCCAACTCACTGGAGTATTGCACTTTCTTCCATAAAGTTCTTCAAATGGGATCATATTCAATGATGCATGATACCCATTGTTGTAGGCGAATTATACCAAGTGCAGGTAGTTTTCCCATCTTGATGGTTTGTCCATCACATACATTCTCAGCATGTCTTCTATTACTCTGTTCACCCTCTCTGTTTGTTCATCAAACTCAGGATGATACATTGTACTAAAATTTAGATTCATTATGAATCCTTTGAACAATCCTTCCCAGAAATTTGAGGTGAATTTCGGGTCCCTGTCAGACACAATCGTTTTAGGAATTCCATGCAATTATGACACTTCCTTTAAGAAAATATCAACAACATCTTCTACCTTGTGAGTATTTTTCAGTGGAATAAAATGGGCAGCTTTTGTAAGCTTGTCCACCACCACCATGATCAAATCATGCAGCTTGGTCGTTCTGGGAAATCTCATAATAAAATCCATTGTCACCACTTCCCACTTCCAGTCAGGAATGGGTAAAGGTTGCAGCAACCCTGCTGGGTGCCTATGCTCAGCTTTAACTTTTTGGCACTCCATACATCTGGCGATGTATTCAATGATCTCTCTCTTCATACCCAACCAAAAGTAATGGCTCTTGACTGCTGCCACAGTCTTTTGATATCCAGGGTGTCCAACATAAGTCACGTTATGAATTTCTCTTAGAATCGCAAGTTTCAAACCGTGCACATTGGGTATATACACTTTGTTTTTGTACATAAATATTCCATCAGCTTCCAAGGTGTAATTTTCCTCTTTTTGTGGTCTCTCGCTCTGTTGTAGCTTTGCTACCAAGTCTCTGTACTGCAAATCTGCATTTCCAGCTTCGAAAATTCTATCCTTAATATTAGTCCTATACATGCTAATGGATGAAGCATGTAAGTTGTGCACCTTTCTGTTGAGTGCGTCAGCCACCTTGTTTTCCTTCCCTTTGATATGATTGATATCAAAGTCATATTCCAACAGAAATTCTAGCCACCTGCTTTGTATAGCATTTAAGGTTGGTTGATCGAACAAATATTTCAGACCATTGTGGTCTGTTCTGAGTTCAAACCTCCTTCCCATGAGGTAATGTCTCCATCTTTTCGGAGCGTGAACGATTGCTGCCAATTCCAAATCGTGAGTGGCATAATTCTTTTCGTGCTCTTTCAGCTTCCTAGAATCATAACTAGTCACTGCATCGTGAACTCACAGGTACCAAAGACCCGATAATTGAAGTGCCAAAGTCCCAATGTCACTACCTTGGTGGGTGACAACTGTGTTGTGGGCCCGGAGGGTAAGAAAACTGAATTTTAATAATTCAGGGACTATAGTGACAAGAGGTTGGGAGTCACTGCTGTTAGCACTCTGTAATTTTCCCAAGGCTGTAAGGCAGTCACAGAGGCAACATCAAAACCACTTCGAGTCTTGGATCTATCCCTCCAAGACTCAGAGAGGGATCTTTCTGTTTGATATAGCTTTGTTTGAAAAGGTGTTGGGCTAGTTATGAAGAACATGGGTTGGGGTTTTAAATGGTTGTTTTGGAACAACAAGGAGGGCCATTGGGCAAATGGGGTCTGCACTTTAAACAAGGTGATTCACTCTCAGATCTGGACAACGTTCTTTTACACAGGGCAAGGTAGTGAACGTCTTGGATCGAATTGAGTTTTAGTGATGTTGACTTGAGGAAGAAAAAGTGGAGGAAAAAGCCAGGCAAGGGAGCAGCTAAGAATTCCTAAGTTGGGCTCTTTAGATGAATAACATAAATATTATCACAAGTTGAGAGGCAGAGTATCTGTTGATAAATTCCAGTTCTATAACATTCCTTCTGATAATAAGAGCTGAAAACAGATTGAAAGATAACAGGAAAACATTTTAACAGAGGAAAACGCCACCGATACACCCACACAAGAATCCTGTGAAAGAAAACATGCTCATTGTTGATTGCTCATCTCAAAATTACAGAGAAGAAAAAGGTCTCCTGGTCATACATAACCCACAGTCCAGTCCAGGAACCTCACAGGTCGAACCATTTTACATTAAAATCATCTGGATAAATTGGATAGACCATCCCAATTAGTTTCGAAAGTCGGTTTAACCGCCTCGGCCAAAAATAGCCACCACTCCCACAAAATTTGAGGTTTTCTGCCATGAAAAACGGACCTGTTTTCTGTGAAACAGGGGTCCGAACAGACGCATTTTTCTCTTGAACGATGACACCTGGGAGAAAAATGAAGGAATTTATTGCACATGGGCATGTACTGGACAAAAAACTCCTTCGTTTTCGCTAAATTTGTCTCGAGTTGTCCGTAACAGCTCCTGCAGGATCGGGACTGTAACGGAAAATGGAGAATCTGGAAAAATAGGCCTTGAATATGTCTTCTATTCTCCCTTCTCATAGCACCGTTGCAAAAAATGAAAGAGTTTTTTGTACGCCAGCCCGTGATGAGAAAAAACCTCTCTCAGATTTTTAAAATTCGTCTCAGTTTGCCCAAAAATCGATTTGGAAGAGGACATGGTAAAACAAGCAAAAATGGTAAATCTTTTAGGAAAGTGGTTTTTTGCGTGGTAAGCGGTATTTCGGACCCCCCCCCTCGTTAAATGTAGAATGGATGGGGGGGTCCAAAATTTAATCTGGGTTGTTGATTTAGATGCTCACTCCGGGACTGTCCAGATCTGCACAATTGTTATTTCAAATTTCGGACCCCCCCCTCTCGTTAAACTTCGGAAGGTGAGGGGGGCTCCGGAATTTATGTTATCCATTGATTAGAAGCATGGCGTATGATGGAGGGGCGCTGGTTGTTAAATGTGGGCGGGAGTTTGGATGGTAAGGTGACTGGAGGGTGACATGGGGGCGAGGTATGAGGGGTGGTGGGTGGAGGGTGATGTAAGGGGGATGGGGAGTGGTGTGGGGGGGGGTGCGTGGGGGTGGGGTGGGGGGGTGGGGGGGGGTGGGGGGGTGGAGGGGGTGGGGGGGGTGGGTGGTGGGGGGGGGTGGTGGGGTGGGGGGTGGGGGGGGTGTTAGGTTTGAGGGGTGGGGGGGTAGACTTAGGACATGATGTTTTTAGTTTTTTAATTTTTTGTTTTTTAAATATTATATGTTATGTTTGTATTTTTCACGTTTTTGTGTTTTGTTTTGTATTTTGTTTGTTTTATATTTTGTTTGTTTTATATTTTATTTGTTTTATATTTTATTATTATATTCTATTTTTTGTTTTTTATGTTGTGATTTAATATGTTTTGTATTTTATATGTTATT
>JZKD02S1520191.1:0-27616 GCA_000966675.3 Picea glauca | reverse complement strand
TAGTTTTTTAATTTTTTGTTTTTTAAATATTATATGTTATGTTTGTATTTTTCACGTTTTTGTGTTTTGTTTTGTATTTTGTTTGTTTTATATTTTGTTTGTTTTATATTTTATTATTATATTCTATTTTTTGTTTTTTATGTTGTGATTTAATATGTTTTGTATTTTAAATGTTATTTAATGTTCTTTTGATATATATGTTTTTTTATATAGTTTTTGTATTTTCTTTTATTTAATTTTCAATTTGTTATGATTTGTTTTATTTAATTTAAATCTAACTCTAATTACTAACTTAGTTACTAACCTAGGTATTAAACTTAATTAATAATTAATTAATTATTTAACTAGTCGTTGATTAATTAATTTAACCTATACTAACTATATTAATACTTATTATTATTTTAATCTAACTAACCTATTATTCTTTTTGTTCATCCTAAGTCCATTTATGCAGGGATGGAAGGCGAGAAAAGTAGTCAATGGGGCAATAGGACAAGGGAGTGAGGGCACAGCGTGGATGAAGGATGCAATAGGGTGATAGGGGATTGAGCGACAAGAATGGAGGGAGGAAGCGGAATCACCTGAGCCATACTTTGTCATCACGGGAGAAAAGCCAAACCAATAGTTGAAGAATCGATTCGCCTATAATTATAGGACCCCAACAACTGCATCGTGAACTCCCGGGTACCGAAGACCTAAAACCTGAAGTCCCGAAGTCCTGAAATTTTTGAAGAAAAAGAACCATCGAGGATTTAACTGTTGGATCCTTGTGGACCGAAACCATGAAACCTAAAGTCCAGAAAGAGAGTATGAGAGCCTCATGGACCGAAACCCTGAAACCCAAAGTCTTGAAGTCCCGAAAATTGCAAAGCCAAATAGAGCTTAGAAAACTTAGTGGACTCGAAACGTTTTTCTTATTCACTTTGGTTTATGAATGTTGAAGTTTTATTAAGGGTTTAAGGCCTGACAAACTCCAGTTGACTGCACGTTGTGTGTGCAACATTCAATGAGTGTCAGGACAGTCGAGAATCGACGCTGAGTATAGAAATGGAAGAGGTGCAGATTGACTCTGATTCAGAGGATGAAAGAGAAGGAAGGGATGTCAATTTGGGAGTCGAAGGATCGAACTCCAATGGGATGGAAGACGATTGGATAAGGAAGGACATATAATGAAAATCATTGAAGGATTTCAGAGGGATTCCTAGGCTCGCTGAGATGATAGCTGAAATCTCATGAGGGTCAGGGATCAGCAGGGTGAATTCAACTTAAATATGTTGAAGAGCCTGGAAAGAATAGAATGAAAATTGGAAAAGGAGAGTGATATAAGAAAAACAGGTAGTCGCGGGACCCCTGAGAGGAAAATAAGATAAAGGAGTGTCAGCATACATCATCATCGCTCCCCAAAGCATTTGAGTATAGAAGCGCACAATAGGTCAACCCATCCCCTACCAGAAAACACCGAAGATCTGGAGTGGATGAATTGAAAGGGGAGATGAATAAGATTAAGCCTTCTACGTTTGATGGAAAACATAAGAAGGAGGAAGATGTTGAAACATGGTTTCTCGGCATGAGAAAATATTTCCAACTGTAGAATTATTCCTCTCATGCAGAAGGAAGAATTGTGATGTATCAACTAAAAGGAAAAACATCCATCTGGTGGGATCAGCTTGTGCAGGTGCAACACATTAGAGAGAAAGATACCACTTGGAAGGAATTCAAGAGGTATTTCAAGAGGAAATACCTGAGTAAAAGATACTATGACAGAAAGATGAAGGATTTCGTCGAACTCAAGTTGGGCAACATGACCATTGATGAATACGAATGAAGGTTTTTGGAATTACTGAAGTATGTTCCATTCATCAAAGATGAGGCTATCAAGATTCAGAGGTATCTGAGTGGACTTCCACCTCCCTATGGTGAAAATATTTAGTATGATGATCCTAAGACTATGGAAGAAATAATAAGAAGACAGAAATGCTTATATGAACAACAAAGAGAAAAGCCTACCTTTCGGAAGGCGTGGGATGAGAAGAAGAAGTTTAAGAAAGAACAAAGGCAGAAGGGAAACAAACCTCCCTTTTAAAGAAATAGTCCTCAAGGACATCCATTGTTTAGAGAGCCAAGAATGGTTGAAGTGGGGGAACAAAGGCCGAGATAGATGCCCATTCAGTGTTGGGTTTGTAAAGAGAAACACAAGTATAGAGATTGTCCCCATAAAAATGGAAAAGCAAGAGTTGTCCATAATATTCAACAAGTTGAAATAGTGGAAGACATGGGAAGTAGAATGCTAAGGATCTATGCGTCCCTAGACAAAAAGCAAATTGAATTTCGGTCCCACATGATTGAAGTGGAAGGTATGATTAACAACCGACCATTTGTTATTTTAATTGATTCAGGGGATAACCATAGTTATATAGACCCTAGAGTGGTAGAAAGTTTTCATTTATCAAGAAGCAAACATGAAAATTCTTGGTTAATGTAGTTGGCTACAGGAACCAAAAGGAAAGTCATTGAGTTGGTTAAGTCATTTCCTGTGGACATGAAGGGATTGAGCACGAAGGATGAATTGAATATTCTTCCTTTAGGCTCTTATGACTATTTAATTGGGATGGACTGGTTGGACCAACACCATGCCCTCTTGGACTATCGTAACAAGAAATTTACATGCCTATATGAGGAGGGGAATCGGAAAATAGTCCAAGGAATTCCCAGAGTTGTGGTTGTTAGATAAATCTCAGCAAAACAACTAAAGAAGTGCTATAGAGAAGGCTGTCAAGTATTTACATCCCGTGTGGAGGAAGCATCCAGAGATGAAGTCTCAAATATTGGAGACCATGTGGTACTAACAGAGTTTGAAGACGTATTTCAAGAGGTACCCAGACTACCTCTGAAGAGAGACATTGATTTCTCTATAAATTTGATTCATGGAGCAGCTCCAGTGTCGAAAGATCCTTATAGAATGAGTACGCCAAAGTTGAAATAATTGCAATTGCAGCTTGAAGAGATTCTAAATAAGGGGTACATTCACCCAAGAGTGTCACCTTGGGGTGCCTTGATCCTATTCGTGAAGAAAAATAATGGAATGTTGAGGCTTTGCATTGATTTCATAAATTTGAACAAAGTAACTATCAAGAGAAGGTATCCTCTGCTGAGGATCGACGATCTTTTCGATCAGTTGAAGGGTGCGAAAATATTTTCTAAGATAGATCTCAGATCAGGATATCACCAGGTAAGAATAAAGGATGAAGACATCAGCAAGACCACCTTTAGAACAAGGTATGGTAATTACGAGTTCACAGTGGTACTATTGTGGTATGTTCTGAGTTCAAACCTCCTTCCCATGAGGTAATGTCTCCATTTCCTCAGAGGGTGAACGATTGCTGCCAACTCCAAATCGTGAGTGGCATAATTCTTTTCATGCTCTTTAATCTTCCTAGACTCATAACAGATTACAAATCCATTCTGACTAAGAACTCCTCCCAACCCTTCTTTACACGCATATGTGCACACCAAAAAATCCACATTTGGATCTACAATCCTCAAGATTGGAGCATTGGTTAACAACTACTCCAATCACTAGAAACTTTTCTCACACTCTTCAGTCCACTGAAACTTTTTCTCCTTCCTTTGCAAGGAAGTGATAGGGTGAGATATCTTTGAGAACCCTATGATAAACATTCTATAATATCCCGCTAGATCCACAAAGGATCTAAATTCCTCCAGATTCCTTAGCACTAACCATTCTTTGATGGCCTCAACCTTCTTAGGATCCACAATGATCCCTTCTTCTGAAATAATGTGCCGCAAGTAATGGATTTGCCTTTGATAAAATGAACATTTGCTCAGCTTGTCATACAACTGGTGTTATCTCAACACTTGCAGCACCATCTTTAGGTCTTGTTCATGCTCTTCCTCTGACTTGGAATACACCAAAATTTCATCTAGGAAGACTATGAAAAACTTGTCTAGATAGTCCCTGAATACTCCATTCATCAAGCACATAAAAATAGTAGGTGCATTCGACAACCCAAATGGTACCACTGTGAACTCGTAATAACCATACCTTGTTATAAATGCGGTCTTTCTGATGTCTTCATCCTTTATTTTTACCTGGTGATATCTTGATCTGATATCTATCTTCGAAAATATTTTTGCACCTTTCAATTGATCGAAAAGATCGTCGATCCTCGACAGAGGATACTTGTTCATGACAATTACTTTGTTCAACTATCTAAAATCAATTCACAGCCTCAACGTTTCATCCTTTTTCTTCATGAACAGGACCGGGGCACCCCAAGGTGACATGCTTGGGCAAATGTACCCCTTCCTTATAATCTCTTCAAGTTGCAATTGCAATTCTTTCAGCTCTGGCGTACTCATTCTATACAGAGCTTTCGACACTGGAGATACTCCAGGCATCAAATTTATAGAGAAATCGATGTCTCTCTTCGGGGTTAGTCTGGGTACCTCTTGAAATATGTCTTCAAACTCTGTTAGTACTGCATGGTCTCCAATATTTGAGACTTCATCTCTGGATTCTTTCTCCACATGGGCTGCAAATAATTGACGACCTTTTTTGTAGCACTTCTTCAGCTGTATTTCTAAGATTTCTCTAACAACCACAACTCTGGGAATTCGTTGGACTGTTTTTTGATTCCCCTCCTCATCCAGGCATGCAAATTTCTTGTTACGATAGTCCAGGAGGGCATGGTGTTGGTCCAACCAGTCCATCCCAATTAAACATTTATAAGAGCCTAAACGAAGAATATTCAATTCAGCCTTCATTGTCAATCCCTTCATGTCCACGGGACAGGACTTAACCAACTTAGTGACTTTCCTCTTGGTTCTTATAGCCAACTACACTACCCAAGATTTTTCATGTTTGATTCTTGATAAATGGAAACCTTCTACCACTCTAGGGTCTATATAAATATGGCTAGCCCCTGAATCAATTAAAATAACAAATGGTCGATTGTTAATCATACCTTCCACTTGAATCATGTGTAACTAAAATTCAACTTTCTTGTTGTCCAGGGCTGCATAGATCCTTGTAATTCTACTTCCCATGTCCTCCACTATTTCATCTTCTTGAATATTATGGAAAACTCCTGCTTTTCCATTTTTATGGGGACAAGCTTTGTACTTGTGGTTCTCTTTACAGCCCCAACATTGAATGGGCATCTATCTCGGCCTTTGTTCACCCACTTCATCCATTCTCAGCTCTCTAAATGATGGATTTCCTTGAGGACTATTTTTGAAAAAGGGAGGTTTGTTTCCCTTTTTCCTCTGTTCTTTCTTAAACTTCTTCTGGTCATCCCAAGCCTTCTGAAAAGTAGGCGTTTCTCTTTGTTGTTCATATAAGCATTTCACTCTTTTTATTGTTCCTTCCATAGTCTTAGGATCATCATACTGAATCTCATCACCAATGGGAGGTGGCAGTCTACTCAGATACCTCTGAATCTTGACAGCCTCATCTTTGATGAATGGAACATACTTTAGTAATTCCAAAAACCTTCATTCGTATTCATCAATGGTCATGTTGCCCATCTTGAGCTCAAAGAACTCCTTCATCTTTCTGTCATAGTATCTTTTAGTCAAGTATTTCCTCTCGAAATACCTCTTGAATTCCTTCCAAGTGATATATTTCTCTCTAATGTGTTGCACCTTCACAAGTTGATCCCACCACATGGATGCTTTTCCTTTTAGTTGATACATCGCAATTCTTCCTTCTACATGAGAGGAATAATTCTATAGTTGGAAATATTCCTCATGCCAAGCAACCATGTTTCGGCATATTCCTCCTTCTTATGTTCTCCATCAAACATAGGAGGCTTAATCTTATTCATCTCCCCTTTCAATTCATCCACTCCAGATCTTTGGTGTTTTCTAATAGGATATGGGCTTGAACTACTATGTGCTTCCCTACTAGAATTCTTTGGGGAGAAACGATGATGTCTACTGACACTCCTTGATCTTATTTTCCTCTCAGGGGTCCTGCAACTCCCTATTTTACTTGTGTCACTCTCCTTTTCCAATTTACTTTCTATTATTTCCAGGCTCTTCAACATATCTAATTTGAATTCACCCTTTCGATCCCCGACCCTCATGATATTTCTTCTATCAACTCGATGAACCTAGGCATCTCTCTGTAATCCTTCAATGATTTTCATTATATGTCCTTCCCTATCCAATTATCTTCTGTTCCCTTTGGAGTTTGATCCTTCGACTCCCAAATTGACATCCCTTCCTTCTCTTTCGTCCTCTGAATCAAAGGCAATATGCACCTCTTCCATTTCTATACTCAAGGTTGATTCTTGGTTGTCCTGACACTCGTTGAAATCTGCACACACAACGTCCAGTCAACCGAAGCTTTTCATGCCTTAAACCCTTAATAAAACTTCAACATTCATAAAAGAACGCGAATAAGAAAAACGTTTCGAATCCACTAAGTTTTCTGAGCTCTGTTTGTCTCTGCAAGTTTTGGGACTTCGGGACTTCCGGTTTCTGGGTTTCAGTCCATGAGGCTCTCATACTCACTTTTGGGACTTCAGGTTTCAGGGTTTCGGTCCATGAGGCTCTCATACTCACTTTGGGGACTTCAATTTTCGGTGTTTTGGTCCACGAGGATCCAATAGTTAAATCCTCTATGGCTCTTTTGTCTTCGAAAATTTCAAGACTTTGGGACTTTGGGTTTTGGGTCTTTGGTACCCAGGAGTTCACAATGCAGTGACTCCCAACCTCTTGTCACTCCAATCCCTGAATTCTGAAATTTCAGTTTCCTTACACTTCGATCCCACAACACAGATGTCACCCACCAAGGTAGTGATTTCGAGACTTCATCACTTTGGTTTTCGTGTCTTTGGTACCCAAGAGTTCATGATGTAGTGATTCCCAACCTCTTGTCACTCCAATCCCTGAATTCCAAAAATTTGATTTCCTTTACCCTCCAGGTCCATAGAGCACAACTGTCTCCCACATCCACAGTGGCAAGTGGCACACTCAGGAGGGTCCATGTCACCTTTGGTGATGTCATCGGGTCCCACCACTCTCACTTTTGTTCTCGACCCACTGGCACATGGTACACATCCATGTGGCCATGTTCATTCCAAGTGAAATACAACAGTTAGACCTTTCTCAGATCTACGGTGTAGATCCTTTCGGCGTTTTGGGGGTGTTCACCTCTCCTTAGTTTTAGGATTTCAGGGTTTCAGGATTTCACGACTTGCGAAAATGAGGGTTCTTTCCCTTTGGCTTCTCGAGTGCCGAAACATCGACCGGCAGCCACGTGTCCTTCCGATGGAAGGTCCTGATGAATTCTGGATTTCGCGTACCATGATTTCCACACTCCTGTGCAACTCCAAATGGTTTTAAACCTTGTGCATGTTCTCTAGATCTGACGATCATGAGGGTTTTGCTTTCCTCCCGAATAGATCCTATGGTTCCAACACTTCTGATTTGGAGTTCTCTCTACCTGTGGCCATATACCACACCAGCTGTAGTTTTATAATACCGCTACACCTCCTGAGCTTTGTAACATGGTCAAGTAATCCGTTGACACTCAAAAACATTCTGAGGTATGAAATTAGTCCTCCAGACACAATTTCCTTCTCAAAACCTCTGTCCAAAGACCACTTATCCGGCCCATCCAGGATCAACGTTGAAACCATGGCTCTGGTACCATTCTGTAATTCTCCCTGACCGTCATCCATCCCATTGGCCAGGCCAATGCTACTATGCGAAACAACATTCTCATACTTAATTAATAACATGCATTTAAGACAAATTAAACACATTTAACTCAGAGTAAGCACAAGATTACTGCAAACATGCATATTTAATGGGAAAATATAAGAAACACAGGCATGAAAAACATAATTAAATCATAAGTTGATACTTATGTTTGAAACCATGGTAATTCCACCAACCACATGCAGGCCTTCCACGAACCTCCCATCCTTAGACCACGTTGCTCATCAAGATCAATAGTGGGTCACCCCCGAGCTGGGACTAAGCTCCACCCAAGGTAAGGAATCCTAGGCTAGGCTGAGGTTACAGGGAAAACTGCACAGAATAACTGGAAGGATTCTTCCCATGAAGCCTTCTTATGCCCACTACTCCGAGACTCTCATTTCGCACATGCTTGTTCCACCCAGGAGTATAAATATTCATAAGAACAATCCATATGTGCTTCACCTCCTTCTCTGGGTCTCAAAAATAGGCTAGATCAGGAAGTCTCAGAGCTACATAGTTGGTGCTGGACTCTCTCTGGGAGAAAACCACTTCCTAGCAAAATCTCTCACCTGGAGAGAGTTGCTCACAGGCCTAAAAAATTGCCTCTTCTAACAACAATCACCCCCCTCACCTAGAGAGAGGTTACATAAAGTCTTAGCATGAAATTACACTGGCCAACAAGCCACGCGTAGTCTATCACTGCGTGGCCACAACAACCAAGTCGGAAAATAGACACGGGCTTCCCAAACAAGTGACAGATAGATGCTTCAACCCAACCAAGCTCAACAATTAGGGGAAAGTTTCACGGTTATGATTTTAGGATGGCGCAAGGTGTACAGAGATCCTACACATATGCTCGAACGGTTCAGACAAAGGATGTACCGTCTTCCACATAAATCAACACAGGCCTTTCAGTTTTTAGGGATGCATGAGAGTATTCTTGTAGAGCTCAGACGGGGTTCACGTTAAGACGATCAACCGCAGAATGGAGGAGGAATCCCCCTCACATCTCAACTCAACAATTTTTTAACTGCATGCGCTTGGTTTCACACTTGTCACCCATGAAGCTACATGCATTCCATCAGCATGTGTTCCTCCCCAGGAACTTAGGACAAAACATGTATTTCACATGCCTTTTTGGAATAATATTAAAATATTATTCCCAAGGACTTAAGCCCCTAGGCTCAACACTTAGCCCCTCTTCCCACCTTCCAGCCCCTACTCCCTTACCCACTCAGTGGAATTTTAGTCCCACATCACTCATTCATCGTGGTCGGTCTACACACAACGATGTTTATATTTTTATTAATAATGTGCATAGTTACATGTACAAAATCAGGCTCTTGGCCTTCAACACTTAGGCTCTCTAGCCTAATTAATTACATAATCCCACCAACTTATATAAACTTGTCTCACCAGCCTATAAAACATAATTACAATTCATTTCATAAACATGATTTACAACAGGCTCGACCTTGGGGAAATTACATTTTATATACATATCATATATGTTATCGTACAATTTGTACTTGCTGAAAGCCCAAGGCAAGTGGACACAAAATTGGTGTAACTCAGAATGACCTATCATTATCACCTTAATATGAAATCCCTTTCTATTTAGAAGTATGTTGCAGTACCCTAGGGGAGACATCCCTAGTGTCTTGAGGGTTTGAGAAGGCTAGGAAAATGATACAAGAAAATCCCTTCCCTCTCACAGGCCACTCTAGTTAAAAGGGTTCTTTAATTCTTATTGAATATGAACCAAGAGAATATTATTGTGTACATGCCCAAAACAAGACAACAAAGAAAAAAGGGGCACTTTCCAAGTACCAAAATGATATTAGTGCTTCATAAGACAATGATCTCTTAATACATGTACTAGATGATATAGAATTGCAACAGTATAGAAGTTTATAAAAGCAATAATAGATTTTCAACAACCACAATAACTATGCTTCAAAAATCTTGATAAAAGACTTGAAATAATAGCTTTACCTAGGAAAATTGATAATGAATAGTCACAAGCAGTTTTAGCAATGTATAGCTAGCATAACACACCACTTGTATGGTTAATTGGATGTTGTTGGATGGATGTAGCAATCTTTTGCAACAAAAAAAAGTAGGTTAATGGTTTAAGCTAATCTAAGGTTAGTAGGAGTTAGTAGGTGTTCAAGAGAAGATGTTATGAAATTTATTTGATCAATCAACACTTGTAATGGGTAGACTAGTGTCTTGTAGGGTAATGGAGTCAATGATGGAAGCAACAAATATTAGGGGAAAATAGCAATGAAAATATTTATAAAAAGGGGATGGAGAGGATAAGAAAGGTGTTGGTAGCCCAAGGCCTCAAAAATCCAATTCCTAGAGATAATTGTTATAAAGTAATAAAAAATAGAACCTAATGATTTCTCTTTTCCTTAGACAATTTGAAATGAAATATTCAATAGGAAATAGAGTAGGGTTAATAGAGTGCTACAATGGTAGGGCTCTAGTAACTACTTCAATATAGGTTCCTTTCAAGAAATATTAGCGAGTGGAAGATTATAGAGAAAAATATAGTAGGATATGTCTTTATCTTAGGGTTTCAAGCAAGGAATTTCATAATCTTTGACATGAAACAAGTAAATTCATCATAAGAATTCATTCAAAATAAATAAATGTAGGTTTTGTACTTAATTCACCAAGAATAATCAATCATAAACCCTAGTTGAAGGTCCTCCAAATGAAAATTTTCAAAAATACACAAAGATTTGCCTCCCCAAATGTCGTGTACCACTTAATTCTAGCCAATAACCCTTAAAGAGGGCTAAATTTCAGACCACCACTTGTGTGATGAGTGAATGATGAATAAAAATGAGAATTTTATCTCTTATTTATACAATATCAATGACCTGTAATTGCAATTAGGTCATAAAAAGGTCGACATGGCCAAATTAGATTAAAATCCATTTTTTTCATAAATGGCAACAATTAAAATGTAATTTCATCTTCAAGGGTGACGTTAGGCCCCGAAGGTGGAACACTAGGCCTCAAATGGAAAAATTTTGGCCTCCAGAGGCCCCAAATGCTGCCACATGTGCCAACTAGCATCACATTGGCCTCATAAATGCAAGCCATCATTGGATGACGTCTAGGGTCAAAATGACGATGTTAGGGGCTCTCAAGGGTCAATGTCCTGGAGGAAAGGAAAAACACCCCTGGGTTTAGGTAAGTCGGAGTGTCCCCCGTGCTACGTCATTCTTTCTTCTTGGCACCAACATCTAGTTTCTCTTTCCCCTAGTGGGGTCACAACGTCTATTTGTTGGGATTTTATCCCCATGGAAGTCCAACCTAATCATTCCCCCATATGTACCTATCCACTGGGAAAACTACTTCAACAACCACGAGTATGCCCTCTATGGGATCACAATTCACAAGGATCATAGCAATTTCAATCACATCTAATAATCAAATTACCCAAACATGTGCATCAAACCCCTCTTTACCTAGACAAATGCTAGAAGATGTTATGCAATTTAATAAGTCAGGTTTGGAGTAGGTCTTAGGATGTCCTATTGGGCTAATCCTCCTTATGTTTGGGGTGTTTTCCTGGTGAGAACCAATCTAAGGTCATGTAAGTGTGTGTGATGTGGCATAGGGGAAGTGTTTGGGTAGAAGGTGCATTGATAATAGGGAAATGTAAGTATTTCCTATGGGTGCCTCTGTAGAGGGTGAGTTGCACCTTTCCATGGATTTCATAGTTTCCTAGCCCATCAATGCCTTTTATTCTTAGTCTTATTTCTTTTGGTCTTTTTTATTTTCAAGGGAAAATCTTGAGGAAACAATCCTGGCATGGTGACGAGAGGTGACTGCATTACCCACAAGCATTTCACGGAAATGAGAAGGATGGCTCGTGATGAGACCCCATTTCTCTTAGTTATGCCACCAAGAGCCACTACCCTAGTTTGGTGACTAGATAGATTTTATTCTCATACCTCTACATGCCCATGGACCTAATAGGCTTGTTCATGATGAGACCTCTCATCCACCCACTAGTACCTTGAGTTTTGATTTTTCTTATGGGTCCCCTTTTCTTACTGAGAATCCTTTTATTTCTTTCTTGGGAATCCTCGAGAGAAGCATCTCAAAGCTTTAATTTTGGATTTTAACTTTTTCCAGCTACTTTTACCCACTGGGCCTTTAGCCCCTTCTTCTTAAAAGGCAAGGTACAATCTTTCCTAGCGTGGAAAACCCAATGCCCGAACCAAGGTGAGGGAATATGAGAGGGATAATGATGGAAAGTGGTAAGTATTGAGGGAATCGACGATGAAATTTTACAGACCCACCCAATGGAAACTCATCCTAAAGGGGAATCATCGTACTAGGACATCATGTCACCCTCTGAGGTACAAACAAGTTAAAGAGAATAATTTCCAAGAAAATGTTATGAAATGAAGGAGAATTCAATGCAACATATTCAAGTTCTTCAAAATTCTGAGTGACACATACCATGATACCCGGACTCATTACCTCATGGAGAAATACTTTCTTCTACTTCAAGACTAGGATGGTGGGATGGACATTGTTGTTGTTGATAGGTGGGATGCGCTGAAGAAAAAACAGGCCCTCTAGGGCCATGATCAATTCATATGCCTCTTGACACTCAATGTCTATGTTCTGTGGGACTCAAGACATGATCTCCTTAGTTATTCCTAAGATAGGGGAAAAAAATTTTCTCCAACGTAGGGAGACATGCTCATCATAGAGTGCATGAGAACCTCAACATCTCTGGCATGACTTGTATCTTCTTACATCTTAACAAAAATTTCATTAATAATTAGGGTGGTGATATAACCCCTCGCTCATATATGATATAGTGTAATAAAAGTAAGAGTGTATATATACATAATGAAAGAATACAAAATGAAGCTACACCACACTAGCATGACATGAAGATAGTACATACAAATGGATGCAAATTCCTAACTTACATGTACTGAACTGTTGGTTGAATGGTAGGTGTAGTCAGTTAACCGATGAACCATCTTAGAAATATCTCATAATACGTGCGTTTTTTCTTCATCATAAACTAAAACAATGATAATTCAAGCACAAAATAACATGAGTTGGAAAATTTAATGTATCATCGGAAATCGTAAAGTCTATCTCATGGCGGCAGGAGGGACATAAAAAATTATGCCAAGTCAGAATATTAGGAAAGTACTTGATCCATCTTAGAAAGGGACCATGAAAAATATAAGGTTCAAAAGACCGACTCAAAGAGTTTGAAGGTTGGCTACCTTGGACATCTTCACATTCTGAGGTCTAGGAAGGACTAGTAAGAAACTAGAGGATGGATGAAAATTTCTTAAGGGAAGGTTGAAAGACTGAGATAATAAAATTCTTCTTGAGGTATTCAACCTACCCTTGAATTCTAAAAATAATATTTTCCTTAGAGAAAACTTAATAGAAGGGACATATTTTTCAACTGCATGCTTAGTGACATACAGAGGCAAAGTAATCGATGTAGGTGGGAAAACCTTGTTGCAAGAGTCCTTCTTTGGCCAAGCAATGTCCTCACCTTTATCAATATCTGAGCACAATGTTGGTTGATAATATTCTTTATATAATAAATCCAAGTGCTGAAAGGAATACTCCTCAAAATTTTCAAGGTATGACCGAAAATCATCATGAGAATATTGCACTAGGTCATCCTTGGGTTCTTGGAAAAATTTTGTAATTATAACATCATCTTGTTTCCAAATGTAAAAACTAGTAGTAACCTCATATGATAGTTGTAATGGAAAATTTTGGAAATGACCCTCATTTTCATAAATGAGATCCCCATCAGATCCAATCACATCCCATTTACGTTTCCCAGCATGTTTGAACTCATCAATATTATGAACAAAGTCATCACCTTTATCATAACATGAAGGGATTAAAACATCCAAGGGCTCCTCTAACACTTATTCACTTTCCAAATCATAAAATAAAGCATCATCGAAATATCGTAAAGGGAAATAACTTATCTTGTTTACTTCTTCCTCCGCAGGAGCTTTGAGAATTTAGATAACTTCATTAAATGGAAGAGCATGCATCATTGTCTCATCCTCATGACTTGTCTCTACATATTCAACTTCATAATAAGGAGGATCTATTTTGTCCAAGGATTCCCATTCTTCTTCCCCCTCTGAATCATAGAATAAGGTATCATCAAAAAATTGAAAAGGAAAGTGAATAACCTCATCCTCTTCTTCTTTTGCAGGAGGAATAGGCTTTTGGATGGCTTCATCAAAGGGAAGGGAAAACATCAATACTTTATCAGTGTGTTTGATATCTCTAGTCTCTCTCTCTTGAACCATGTCTTCATTATCCTTGATAGAAGCATGCATAAGTTCTTTCTCTTCCTCATGGGATTGGAAACCCTCATTAGGATCCGTTTCGTCAACCTCCTATTGGTTGATGACTTGTTCCTTTATTTCAAATATATCAAGGAGAAATAATCTCTCCAGACTAAGAGTATATGGGGTACCTTTGGGGTCATCAAATTTGGTTTCTAGAGAAAATATTTGTTTTCTCTTGAACTAAGAGATATTCACGTTGATTTGTATGGCCATGTGATAGGCATCATCGATTGTTTTTGGAAACTTTTTATTGAGGAGGAACCCTAAATGCACTAAGAGTGCATTAGTATAGAGGTAAATGAGGTACTTATTTCCAGAATGATGACTTCTAGGAATATGATATAGCAAGTTCTCAAACCTAGTATGGAATTCTTTGACAGTGTCATTCTCAGTTTTTTTTATGTACTCGAGTCTTTTTAGTAGCATTTGGATATCTTCCAATTTAATACCAAATTTCTTGAGAAAGGTTTCTTCTAACTAGTCCATAGATTTTATGCTAGCATTAGCGATATTGTCATACCATTTCCTATCATTTTTATGAAGAGTGGAAGAGAAAATTTTCATTTCCAAATCCTCAACATCATCACTGATAGCGTTGAGTTTAAAGAAATCCCAAAAAATATCCATGTGATTTTCAGATCTAACGCCATCACTACCAGTGAATCTAGGGAGCCATTTTTCATACCTCGGGGGAATTTGTCGAGGGTAACCCGATATTTTACTCATATCCAAGGGTTTAAAATTTTCTGGGTTCCATTGAGAATCCATGTTCATCTTAGTCATTAGTGGATTTTCTAGATAATCCTTCTAGGGATTATCAAATGGAAAATAGTCAATCACCCTCAATGGATTTGTCATTTAATATTGATAGGATAAAAGGATTTGAGGGAAAGGATTACCTAAAATGTGTCATTGAGGAATATTGACTTAGTGTTCCTCGACAATGGCGCCAAAATGTTATCGCACAATTTTTAATTTCCCAAAGCCCAAGGCAAGTGGATACAAAATTGGCATAACTGAGAATGACCTATCGCTGTCACCTTAATAGGAAATCCCTTTCTATTTAGAAGTATGTTGCAGTACCCTAGGGGAGACGTCCCTAGTGACCTCAGGTTTTGAGAAGGCTAGGAAAATGATACAAGAAAATCCCTTCCCTATCTCATGTCAGTCAAGTTAAAAGGTTTATTTAAGTCTTATTGAAGATGAAGAAAGAGAATATTATTGTGTTCCTACATAGAAAAAGACAACAAAGCAAAAAGGGGCACTTTCCAAGTACCAAATTGATATTAGTGATTCATAAGACAATGAAATATTAAGAAATGTACTAGCTGATATATAATTTCAGAATTATACCAACTTATAAAAACAATAATAGATTTTCAACAACCACAATAACTATGCTTCAAAATGCTTGATAAAAGACTTGAAATAATATATTTAACTAGGCAAATTGATAAAGAATAGTCACAACCAGTTTTAGCAATGTCTAGCTAGCATAATGCATCAATTTTATGGTTAATTTGTTGTTGTTGGATGGATGTAGAAATATTTTGCAACAACATCAAGTAGGTTAATATTTTAAGCTAATCTAAGGTTAGTAGGAGTTAGTAGGTGTTCAAGAGAAGATGTTCTGAAAATTGTTTGATCAATCAACTCTTGTAATGGGTAGACTAGTGCCTTCAAGGGTAATGGAATCAACTATGGAAAAAAGAACTCTTAGGGGAAAATAAAAATGATAATATTTGTGAAAATGGGATGAAGAGGATAAGACAAATGTTGGTAGCCGAAGGCCTCAAAAATCCAATTCCTAGAGATAATTTCTAGAAAGTAATAAAAATTAGGCCCTAGCGATTTCTCTTTGCCTTAGACAAATTGAAATGAAATATGAAATAGGAAATGGAGTAGGGTTACAAGATTTCTCTAATGGTAGGGATCTAGTATCTACTTCTATATAGGTTGTTTTCAAGAAATCCTATCAAGTGGAATATTATAGAGAAAAATAGAGTAACATATTTCTTTCTCCTAGGGTTTCAAGCAAGAAATTTCATAATGTTTGACTTGAAACAAGTAAACTCACCATAAGAATTCATTCACAATAAATAAATGCAGGTTTTCTATTGACTTCAACAAGAATAATCAAGCATAAACCCTAGTTGAATATCCTCCACATAATGTTTTTCCAAAATACACCAATATTTGCCTCCCCAAAAGTTGTGCACCACTTAATTTCAGCCAATAAACCTTAAAGAGGGTTGGATTTTAGACAACCACTTGTGTGATGAGTGAATGATGAATAAAAGTGAGAGTTTTATATTTTATTTATACAATATCAATGACCTTTAATTAAAATTATGTCATAAAAAGGTCAACATGGCCAAATTACATTAAAAACCATTTTTTACATAAATGACAATAATTAAACCCTAATTTCATCTTCAAGGGTGATGTCATGCCCTTCTAGGGTGACATTAGGCCCCCAAGATGGAATGTTAGGCCTCAAATGGAAAATGTTTGGCCTCCAAAGGCCCCAAATGATTCCACACATGCCAACTAGTACCAAACCTCCCTCATAAATGCAAGTGATGAATGAATGACGTCTAGGGTTAAAATGATGACGTTAGGGGATCTCAAGGTTTAACGTACTAGAGGAAAGGGAAAACCCTTCTGGGTCTAGCTCTGTTGAAGTGTCCCTAGTGCAACGTACTTCCTTATTCCTACCGCCAACCTTTGGTTTATATTTCCCCATGGTGGTGTCACAACGTCCATTTGTTGTGCTTTCAGCCCCATGGAGGTCCGACCTAATCATTCCCCCATATGTACCTTTCCACCTAGAAAAGTGTCGCAAAAATCACAAGTATTTCCTCAATGGGCTCATAAGTCACATGGATAATTGCAAATCCAATCACATTGAATAATAAAATTACCCAAACATGTGGATCGAACCCCCCTTTACCTAGACAAATGCTCAAAGATGTTATGATGTTTAACAAGTCAGGTTTGGAGTAGGTCTGACGATGTCCTATTGGGATAATACTCCTTAAGTTTGCGGTGTTTCCCAATTGAGAACCAATATAAGGTCATGTAAGTGTGTGTGATGTGGCATAGGGGAACTCTTTGGGAAGAGGGTGCAGTGATAACAGGGAAATGCAGGTCTTTCCTATGGGTGCCTCTATAGAGGGAGAGCTACACCTTTTCATGGATTCCATTGTTTCCTAGTCCATTCAATTCATTTTATGATTATTCTTATTTATTTTGATATTTTTTATTTTCAAGTAAAAAGCTGGGGGACATTGTCTTGGAGTGGTGACCAAAGGTGACGATGTTACCAAAAATATTTTCACGGATATGAGAAGGTTATCTCGTGATGAGACCCCCATTTAGACACTACCCTAGTTTGGTGACTAGATAGATGGTAGTGGCATATCGCTACATTCCCATGGACCTAATAGGTTGGCTCATGATGAGACCTCCCATATACCAACTAGTACCTTTAGTTTTGATTTATCTTACGGGTCCCCTTTTCTTACTGCGAAACCTTTTGTTTCTTTCTCGAGAATCCCTCGGTGAAGCATCTCAAAGGTTTCATTTTGAATTTTAAATTTTTCCATACACTTTTACCCCCTAGGCCTTTAGCCACTTCTTATTAAACGCCATGGTACAAATCTTCCTAGCCTGGAAAACCCAACTCCTGAACCAAGTTGAGGAAAGATGAGAGGGATAATGATGGAAAGTGGTAAGTATGTAGGGAATGGAAAATGAACTTTCACATACCCACCCGGTGGCAACTCATCCTAAAGGGGAATCAAATTACCAGGACGTCATGTCACGCTCCCAAGTATGAACAAGTTAAAGAGAATAATTTCCAATAAAACATTATGAAATGAAGGACAATTCATTGCACCATATTCAAGTTCTTCAAAACTCAGAGTGACACATACCATGATACCCAGACTCATTACACCATGGAGGAAGACTTACTACTACTTCAGGACCAGGCTGTTGGGATGGATTTTGTTGATGCTAATAGCTGGGTTGCACTAAATAAAAAATGGTCCCTCTAGGGCCATGCTCATGTCATATGTCTCTCTTCACTTCATTTCTGGTACCCGTGGGCCTCGAGACATGATCTTCTCATTTATCTCTAAGATAGGGGATACGAATATCAATAAATAAAAATGGTATCATAGATCGTAATTTGATGTGGCAATCCCCAATAGGGAGTTGGGTATGTTACATGGTTAATCCACAAGAGAGGGGAGTATATAAGAGGATTTCTAAGAGGGTTCCAAGGGGGAATTACCCATGTCTCTTAATTCAACCCACTACCTAAAATTACTATTGGTATATCAACCTTCTATGTTGTTGTTTAGTGTTTTGAAAGCCAATCATTGAATACATGAAAGAGAGTGGGTGTGAGGAGTCACATCACATAGTTATTAGAAGAATTGGACTGAGTACAATCAACTTGGGGAAGTGGGTAAGACAATAAAGAAAGAAAATAGAGGAAAATGTGTATGGGAAACTACTGAATATTTAGATAGTAATGTTTTTGGGTGAACAACAATAAGAAAACAAGGAAGAAGATATTTGGAGCTAAAGAAACCATGGAGGGAAAATTATGGAGTGTATCTAGAAAAAAATACTGAAGAGCCAGGTTGTCTGGCCTAAAGAGTGAACTCATGTGTGATTTTCACTATAACATCAAGTAATTGTTGTTATTTTCCTACTATTTTTCCTAGTAGTGAGCTCCATTGAGCTTCCCATTGGTGAGATTATTGGTTATATGTGCTATAGATAACTTGATAAATGAATGGGATACCTAATGGAATGAGAGAATTGAAGCGGTATATTCTTTGGGTTGGGCACATCAAGAGGAAGAGAGATAGTGGAAAATCAAGATAGTTGTAGGAGAATACGAGTGGGTTATGGGATTTTTTGAGTTGTGAGTGTACAATGAGAGACCTCCCTCTATCATCAATTACTATCCCTAGCTTGGGGGTGAATTTATATTGATATTTGGAAAATCAAGTCCATTGTTGTCTGTAATGTCCATCTCAAGAAGCTGGTTGGACAATTATTTTTAAAAGATAAGTGTTTTATCTTGTTTATGTGTTGCATTATCAGATTAATTGTTGTGTATTAACTTTGTAATTCACACTAATTTACATGTTGTTGTATTTGAGTTTATTAGTTGCATTTTATGTTTATTTTATAATGTTGTAGATCCATCTAGTTTGTGGTATCAATGAATGGTTAGAACTGATTTTTTTTCGGTAGTTGGTAAGCTACAAGATCAGCTAGAATTTTATTTTTATTTTTTATGTGTATTGCATGAAGTAATGTTCTTCAGTTAAGATAGGGAATTCTACAGATTGGTACTAGGTCTTCTGGTTCGACACTATACCCATATGGTCCAAGAACTAGTGTGAATTTGTGCAAATTCACCATTACAAATTTTGATCTATGAAAAATTTGGGGAAAAACAAATTAGAGAGAAATCACTAAATTCATGAGAAAATTTAATTTTTAAACACCTCGGAACGGTTGAATAAATTATATGAGTATCAATATGTACAGTTGCATAGTTAAAATTAAAAAAATTCAAGTGTTAATTGGCGCTAAATAATTGGGCGAAGTTTGATGGATCGACGTCTAAGATCGAGTTTGATTTTGAAATAAACAAACGAGATTCATTGTAAATAGATTTCAAAACTTATAAGGTTTTTTAGAGTTCGGAAATCTTTAATAGATCAACGATCGAGATTCATTTTACATAGTAGGGAAAGTGAGATAGAGATTCAATGGTATGAATTCACTTTCGATCATTTGGAAGTTGGAGAATATCAATGATCAAGATCATTATGAATGGAAGATCAATGGCCCATATTCATATGGGATTTGGTCAAAAAATTGTAAGTTTTTTGGAGTTCGCAAAAATAATTCACCGATGGTTGGATCAGTGACATTTGCAAAGATTTTTTTTTCCAATAGAAAATACCAATGGTCAATGATGAGGGTTTAAAAAAATTGGCAAGTGGTTTCATGCATCCAAGAGAAATTGTGGATCATTGATGCTCAATGGTCATGGGTTTGGAATAATTATAGAGGTGTTCAATTCATCCAAAGAAAGTTATTGATCACCGATAAAGGAAAGATGAGGATGATGTGTCATTCCATGTCAGCTTCCATGTGTCATGCAGTGTCATCTTCTAGGTGCCATGCCACATTAGTCACGTTTCTATGTCAAAAACCTCGTGCTACGCAATGTAAGCTTGGTTTCCACACCACCCAAGAAATGGATGATGGTCGATGGTCAGGTAGGATGGTTTAGAGATGTATTGCAAGTCAGTTTTCTAAAGAAATGGTCAATCTCCAATGGTCGGGTTAGTCAATTTAGCAATGCCTTGCAAGTCAATTTTGAAAGGAAATAATCGATGGTCGGTGGTCAGGTTGGCCAATTTAATGGTGCCTTTTAGGTCAGATTCCAAAGGAAGGTTTCAATGGTTGATGGTGAGGTATACTTTTTTGTTAGTGTGTGGCACGCGTCAAACAAAAAACAATGATCGCTAATGGAGCTCAAACAAACAGTCCAGATTCTTTCGACTTCATCATCGAAGATGGGGATTGATCCATAGTCATTTAAAAGGATTAGTAAATCAATAAATCATATTTCAATTGATTTTGAGATTGACGGTGTATATTAAAATAATTTTATCATAGTAAATATAGTTAATTTTTAACTAAGTTTTCAAAATTTTGAAGGCCTTCATCTTGCAAGGGAATTTGAAGCCCTAAAATTGTTTTTAGGAGTTCAAATTTTTGAAACTGTAAGTTCCAAAGGCACCACATAGAGTTTTTTCAAATTCAAAAAAATATCTCGTAGAGAGAATTCAAATGAGCTATCCAAGATGCAAAAGAGAGATTGTATGAGAAAATTTCAACTCGAATAGTTAAGGGTATAATTTTGGAAGTGGTTTGTTTCTAGAGGGAATGAATCCTTGCTACGAAGTTTGTTTGGGGTGGAGGAGAAATATATGGAAATATTATGAACCATAGAATACAATTATGGATCTATATTTGGAATCTAGGTATGTTAAAATGTTGAGGAGAAGGAATGTACCTATAGAATGGGAAAATAGTATAAAATTACTCAGACCATAACTTTCATCTCAGAGCTCGAATTTGGGATAATGAATAGTTGTTGGAAAGGTATTGAGGAGGAGAAGACATCTATCCACCCAAAATTTTGAATTGGGAATTTCTTTTTTAAAGTAATAAATAAATTTTGCAAAAGTAAAAATAGAGTAATGAGTGGAAATTACAACTTGTGTGTTAGAGCCCTAAATATGATAAATCTAATAAATACCTAAATACCACAATTAAAAAACTAGATATAATAAAACATAGATACTTGATTCAATATCATATCTTTCTAGGAATGCAGGGTGATTAACTTAACTGAAAACCATGTACCCGCAATCTCGTGACCTAAAAAATGTAGCCATACCTTGATATTGATTTGGAAAAGAACTCAACAACCAAATGGGGGATGAATCTCCACCCAACCCTAGACCTTTCTACTTTAATATTTAGTAGCATGTCACCCTCAAGCCCTTAATCCTTTTTCTCTCTCTAGACAAGTGAAAGAGAGGTGTAATTTTCTCCTTGTTTTCCCTCTTTATAGAGTCTATCCATGATAATTATAAAGAACAACAAGATCCCCTAGGATCATTTATTTACTTATTTATTATAGTTTATGGTTTCTCCATGATTGTAGTTACTTATTTTACCATTTTTTTAACTACCCAAATATCCATAATAAGTACTTACTATGACCCTGTTTATGATAATTATTAAGTACTTATTTATTATTACTTATTCATATAAGTACTTATTATAACTAGTTTAGAAGAATTATTGTATTCCTTTTATTTTATTAGGGGCATGACATACAACCCTCCTTCAAGTAACTTCAACCCGAAGTTAGTTTTTATTATCTTAATTATAGGTTTTTAATTAGCGCACTATATACTCCACAACCCCCTCCATTAGATCTAATATCTTCCACAACACCCTCTGATGGACTAGCATAACCACCTAAGTGACTACATCATGCATCTAAAGTCCAATTCACGACACCCAGGAAGCAAAAGTACTCTCTTTCCATTCTTTCCTACTTCTGGAACTAGGCTTAACACCTATTGGTCTATCTGGATCCCTAAGGCTCAGACCCAATCTTAGAAAGAAAGCATATGGATCTACTTAGTTAAGTTTGTAAGACAAAAATAACTCAATAAGAATCATTAATACCAATACCAATGTTTCATGAAAATCATTTCCTCTTCTTTCAACAAGAAGGTTGGCATATTACAAAATCTATATAATCATCCTATCTGATGCCAAGTTCCCATTCAATACAATTCATATTTCCTTAGGAACTTAATCCTTTATGTGATGAAATATAAATTCACTCAATCATGTAAGGACTTATGCAAGTTGTACCATTCAAAAAGTCGCATGAAAATGAAAACCAACCCTTTACCATTAAGTACCTAAGAGGAAATCTCAAGCAAGAAGTGGTCATGTTTTTCTTCATAACCATTGGCACATGTGCGAACAATTCTTTACAAAATTTTCATTATCAAGATGGAACAAGGAAATTCTTCCTTCGAAAACAAAATTTTTCATTCAATATCTTTCTCTCTCTCTTTGTCCCTCTTCAAGATGTGACATTGCTGGAGCACGACAACCATGTAACCATTAAACACTTGAAAAATAATTATTTTGTAAGGAGAATGATGAAACCATGGTGTTACCCATTAAACTCATCAAGATGTATCATCCATAGAAATTTCCACCAAGAATAATATGTTCATATTGTATATGATTGTATATCAAATGATAAACCATGTGAATGTGCTATTAATGATAATGAAAATATGTTGCTAAAGATAGAGAAAGCATGATATCAAGCCCTAGATTATTAGTTGCCACAAGTACTACTCTCTTTCTAGAAGGAAATATACATTGTGTATTGAAAAAATTAAGATCAAGGTACATTTATTAGGTTTGTTTATAGCATTGTTTAATCACATGACAAATATGTAGAAGGAGCAAAAAATGAGCCAATTCCTTGATCAATGATGTCACATTTTTGTTATTAATTGCAACCCAAATTTCATGTGCCATAAACCTTGAAATGAGACAACAAGACAATAGTAATGTCATCAATGCATAAATAATTCTCAAAGATGAAGGAGAGGTTTGTAGCGCTCTTGACTTACACTTCTCAACACTTCTATATATATAGTTTTGACTATTGTCATACTACTATTTTAGGTATTAGTGTCTTGTATGGAAAAAATTGTCACAACTACTATAATCAACCTTGTAGGATTTCTTACCAGTCAATCTTACCTTACCAAAAGAACTAATGTCTCATGTAGAGTTAAATATTTTCAAGCAATGCTATTGGTGAGAGTATTTTCCAAAATTTTCCTTATTGCAAATAGAGAATATGAAATTTATTTTTATGAATCCAATATCTCAATTGTTTGGGATCATATCTATAAGTAGATATCTACCCACAACCACAATATATGCATGTACATATACATTCTACCAAACAACCATGCAAAAAACCTTTCTAGATCATCCTAGGAAATTGTGCATAAACAAAGATGTATGAGGATGGATCTTAAAACCAAACCAAGAAAACATGTAGCCTCATCCTTGTTGGTTGAGATATATATAATCAACAAAAAATTATGCCTAGCTTCTTCCAATTATTTTATCTATCCCTATTATGTCTTTTTCCGTTCAAAAGGAACAAGGGTCATGCCCACAATTAATGAGAGAAAGGTTATTATGACGCAATTCCTCGGTGTTCACCAAATGTGCTCCAACTAGTTTGAGATGGGAATAACCTTAAATCATCAAATTGTCCCACAATTTATAACATCACACATATGTTGTTGTTTTAGTAAGATCATTTACATGGAGTTGATAAAGTGTGTACTAAGCATGCCAACATTGAAATCTTAAATCTATGTTTACAATTTCAGCATAAACCATGTGATATTCACGTGCAAACCATCTATTACAAAGGGTTTCCTTATCACTCCTTGCAAATAACCTCCCATGGTCTTCAATGCCCTTTTGTTTGACGTGGGGATGCCTCCATCTTATCTCTATATTCAAGCAACAATTCTTCCATGAACCATCTTTTCACAATCTATATGTTACTTTTGTAACCTCTAACCATCTTCTCCATCTTCTTAATAAGGGATTTTATATTGAGATTGTAAATATGAACACTTTATTTTTTTTATGGTTTCAAGTTGTATATATGATCTACAAAAAGACTATACATAGCTTTAAAACTTGAATTTATTTTAAAATTCATTAAAATTCATTTCTAAGTGTTTTTTAATTTCAAAAATACTTTGAAAACAACTTGCAACAATGTGCAATATCCATGTTACAAAGAATGTCTTCATCCAAGACACCTCATCCTTCCACAATAGTTGCCAAGTTGCTTACTTCTTCAACAATAAATTCCTTAATAGAAAGGGGTTTTGATTGCAATTGGTGTGCTGCAAACTTACATAATAAATTCCTTAATAGAAAGGGGTTTTGATTGCAATTGGTGTGCTGCAAACTTACATAATGATATAAGAAACTCACACGGGTGAGCTTAGTGGCATTAAGCATGCCTAGAAAATAACATTGTGGCAATTAGCCAAGCAACTTTGGTAGCCTTTAGGATAGATCAAAGCATCCCTTGCTCGGCTCGGCTCAGTTTTGTTTAAGAGGTCAAATCCTTGGTAGCCTACATGCAAGTAAAGGATGCCATTAAAGTGTAATGCAACTCGCTTATGTCTCAACCCTTTAGTACGATCTCTCCACAAAAGCAAGAAACAGAATATCAAATTTGTCATTGAAATCCTTCATGACAAATGGCTCACGTTTAGGGTTTATTCGATGTAATTATTCCAAGCGCACTACGATTCGACCCGGGCATACACTGATTTCACGTTTAGGGTTTATTCGATGCAATTATTCCAAGCTCACTACGATTCGACCAGAGCATACACTGATTTTAAGTTTTTTGAGGATAAGTGAGTATGAAAAATGAAGCTACACCCAAAGCTTGGTAACTTCTTCCAACATTCTGAGGTGTTCCAATAAAAGTTTAGTTAGCATGATTTGAATGATAGATATACCGATGAAGTTCAAACAATTTCTATTGAGAATATACAATCTATATTGAGGATAATATGATATGAAATCATAGATTGATTTCAGGTTAGTCCACGCATTATCCAAGTTAAAACCCTAAGAGAAAAGCAGCAACAGTTGTTGAGTTACAATCAGGGGGGAGGTCGAACAAGAGTCCAGGATGTGCATGTGTCTTGCCCAACTTCTCTGCCACTCTCTTCAGTATAGGGTGCATTAAAATAATTCACTTCAACATGAATACTCTATAACGTGCAGAGTACGTGAAGATTATGTTGTTGCCACATTGGATGACAATCAACCTGGTTCTCACCCCAATAGCAGAGAATCCCAGTATCTTCAAGTCTTCAAGATTTTCCACTGCCTTCCACGTGCTTGGAATATCAACATTTGGCCAGTGCATAAGGTAAATATCAATATAGTCGAGTTGTAGATCCTTCAAAGTACAACCCAACGTTTATTTTTTTTGGTACATCTTCCGAGGTGCAATCTCTGCTCCTAATTTTGGATGTAATCCGTTTGTTAGATAGTCGTTATCAACCATACATTATGGATATTTATCTCCATACCTGCACTATATTACTGGGCACAACGTGGTAATTTACAATACCATAACATCACAATTCATGATAATATTGACTATAACGTGGATAATCTTATAACATATTAATTGGGTTCACATATTCATCTTATTACATTATAAATGTATAGGGACAACTCATAAATATATAAGTTAGGGTCTTTCTGATTATCCACTCCATGTTTATATGTTATATGTAAACACTCAACTAAAATTACTAGCTAAAGTTACCAGTGCTTATATTTATATTGATCAAATGTTTTATTGCACAACATTGTTGTGGGTGGTATTTTCAACAATCAATGTAAACATCGCTCATAAAAGATGGTGGGATATAAGCATTGGAATTTTAATCTAAATCTCTTTTACGGTTTGTCGATTTCAAGCTTGAATGCCTTGCATCATGTTTTGAATTTCACCACCTAAGACATGTTGATCCTCTTAAATACATTTTAGTTAGTCACCAAAATTTTAAATGCATGTGGTTGTGGTGGGTAGGATATTTTAGAGTTCTGTCTTTTATAAGTAGTGAAGGTTTGTTCCTTTTAGATAGCAGAAGATAGTAGACTGTATTTTTCAATAGAGAAGGAGAAGAACTAAATTGCAACAGCATTAGGTGTAACTCACAAATGTTTTCAATATAAATCTGTTTTTTCAGTGCATATACAACATACTTGAATACTTTGTTTTGCATTATGTTTTCTTTACTATGTTTATTGCACAATCTCTATTTTTTTTTCCCAAAAATTGGTATCACAACAGGTTATAAGAGGTTTTTTGTGTTTATATTGTGGTTCTTTAAAATGGCTAGCAACAACATCATGTAGCAGCAAGTACCACATTTTGATGGGAAAAATTGTGATGCTTGGTGCATCAAGATGAAGACCAATTTTTTCTCTCAAGAGTTGTCGGAGATAGTTGAAAATGGCTTCCTCTACAAACTTCAATGCACTCACTCAAGCTCAGAGGAACACACTAAAGGAGAACAAGAAGAAGGATGCCAAGTCTCTTTACTTTATAGAGACATCTATGGGAGACTCCATTTTTCCAAGGATAGCAGCTACAGAATCCAAGCAAGCATATGAGACTTTGCAAAATGCATACCAAAGAAACAACAAGGTAAATATTGTCAAGTTACAATTGTTAAGAAGAGATATTGAGAATTTTCAAATGAAGGACTCTAAGTGAGTGAATGATTTCTTTACTCGTACTATGAGTTTGGTTAATCAAATTAGAACTAATGGAGACACTCTTGAGGATCAAAGAATCATAGAAAAAACCTTCAGAAGTCTTCCTCCCATATTTGATGAATGGATCAACTCTCCGAAAATTTTTAGATCTCAAGTTTCAGTTAGAGGAATATCCATATAATCCAACAATAGAATTTTTGCTAGAGGGGGTGGAAGTGGAAGCTTCAACAATAGCCATGAAAGAGGACAAAGAAATTCTTCATAAACACTTGGAAGAGGGAGGAGCATCAACAAAGGTATGAAAAATCAAATGTCCAGTAAAAGGATTGGACATTATTCATCTAAATGTAGAAAAAAACAATATGATATGTATCAACAAAATGAAAATTCCATTAAGGGGGAAGAAACTAAAAGTGAAAAGAAAGAAAAAGAAATCATCATTTGCAATGTAGAAGAAGAAAGTAATAAGTATGTTTGGTACTTAGATAGGG
>JZKD02S1520180.1:0-10568 GCA_000966675.3 Picea glauca | reverse complement strand
AGACTAAACATTTAACTTAACATCTTATAGAAGTCTTTTTATTTATATATTTTTAATATTATATAAATCAATTTTATTTTATTTAAAAATGTAAAATAATAAATTTATAAAAAAATAAATAAAAAAAGAAAAATGATCATCTTCCCGTATGTTAATTTATTTTTGAATTATTTTAATTCTCTTAATAATCTTAAAATCATTTTTTATTATTTAATTCATCAATATTTTAATTTATCAAAATTTACTTCATTTAGATAATTATGAAAATGAAAACCATATATAAAAAAAATATTTTCGAGTCACATAATTCTCTTTAAATTGGAAATAATACAAATAAGGGAATATCAATACACACTATTGAATTCATAAATAGAATATATATATATATATTAATAATATTTAATATAATACAAATAAGGAAATATCAAGGATGGCATAAAGGTGAAAGATGGAGGACTTGTTGAGTTGATGGAGTATGTCGGACGATTCTACAATTATGGAGATTGGTTGAGGCTGGTTATATATATGCCAAGTATGTAGAGATATGTAGTTTCTGCAAATTACATACAACTAAAAGAAAATGATCACAATAAAGAAGTGATGGTGTATATTGATCGAAAACCAAACATGTCGGGAAATATTGCAGGGTTTATTAACAATACAAGACCCATGACAACAATAAAGCAACCCAATTGTATATTTCAAGGGAATGAAGGAGATCGAATATTCATATGTGCAGTGAAAATAATAGATGCAGGGGAAGAGTTGTTGATCGATTACGATTTGAATCGAATCTATGGAAGCACTGCTATTATGGGGGTAAACATGTTCTACCAGTATATCAAACCTGTAATTAATGTTTTCCTTTTTATATCTTTAACATAAATTTTCACTGGCTAGTTCAGAGCAGGTATAACAATGATTTTCATATCAATTCTTGCTTACAATAATTGAATTAACATGTTTATTTGTTGATACAAACAAGCACACCGTTGGAGCAAGATGATGTGTGGAATGAAATATATGATTCCATCAACCCAGTGAAAACAATTAAAAAGGAATTGAGAAAGGAAAATGAGGAATACATTGAATTGGCTAGGTCTAATCCACTTATATAGGAGGGGGAAAATGATGGAAATTTTAATCTAGGATATAGTACAATTTCTGGTAAGTGCAATTTAAAAAAAAAGAGACTATTTCAGACATATATTGATTTATGAATTTTTTGTCCAATGTCGTTATGTGAAAAATACTCTAACATTTTCTTTCTATAGGAAATTTTGAATACGATGGGACAACCTGGTCATGGGAATGCTTCTGGTGGCAGCGATGCTCAAACCCCACAACGTCCTAGCACGAGCCACATACCTATGAGGCTATTTGCCTCACCGTTTGTGGCTTATAGAAATAAAAATCTTGGGGCCCATGAGATGCCCCTACCACACATGCTAGACTGTGCTCATGAGGGTCTACAAGGTGAATCTCATGAGGATATTGGTTTTTTTATAATTTTATAAGTTACAGTTATCTTCTTTAACATTCATTAACAATTGCATGTAATAGGATCACTGAAAGATAGGCAATCACAAAACACAAGACATATCTTGGGAAACCCTCGCAGGGAAGAAAACACAACAACCAATTCTTCAGTATAGATTCCTTCAACCAGTACAATGTCACGTTATAGCTCTCCACAAATAGACCAAGACAAAGATACCAAGGACCAAGAAACTGAGACCTCCTGCGCTAGACCTCCTTTGCTATGCTCCAAATACATAAGAGAAGGTGCGTTGTGTGTGTATACAAATGAGAGGATCTCAAACTCTATTTATACACATAACTTGACTTCGGAAAAGACGCAACCCTAAGAGGGGCCATTTTGATTTTACAAGAAGGATAACAATAAAATAATAATTTATTTTGAGCCGATTTATACAATAAGATTACAATAACCTTCTCTAGGTTTGACCAATACAAATACAAAAGAATATCTTCCGTATTTACATCAAAATATCAACACTCCCTCTTGACTAGGAAGGTATTGTAATGATCCCAAGCCAATTTTTTTCGCTTAGAACCACTAACTAATCACTGATTTGATTATTGTTTGTTGTGTATGCAGGTTGGCCATGAATATTTCAGCCTTAGGGTTTATTCAGTTATTCAACCAAAGATTTATACAAGAATCATTGTAATCATATGAAGACTATCATCATTACACAAGATAAGAATCACAAGCAAATAACTGAACTTTAAGCAAGCACCTGATACAATAACAAAGCATATCTGAAGTAGATGGCTTCAAGACAATAATAGAGTTGCACACAAAATGCTCCCAGAGATACAAAACAAGTCTCCCAAACGTTGCCAATAGAAGATGAATGCTCCACTGCAAAACTAGGGTTTTGGCCTCCCCTCAACAACTGGTATGGCCCCGATGACTACTGGTACGACCTGCTGAAGACAAGGATACCAAGGGTTCGGCCATCCTGAATATATAGACCTCCTGAAGCTTCCAAACTCTCCTCAATGATGGATCAAGACAAGGGAAGTCTTGTCTTGGAGTCTGAGCTCAATCCCTGAAGCTTCCTCCTCAAACTGCAGAAACCCTAGAATGGTACGACCCTCCTGAAACCCTGAATATGGCCAATAGTATGGCCTAGTTGAATGGTGTCTCTGAATCATCTGAAACTCTCCTGGATGATAGATCGGGCACCCACAAGCACTTGAGAGAAGTCTCAAGATCATATCTATCCTCTAACCTTCTAGATTTGAGAATTACCGAATCTCCAAGTCATACCCTTCCTCCTGAAATCGTCCCAACCTGCAGTAAAT
The DNA here is from genome assembly GCA_000966675.3 of Picea glauca. NCBI lineage: Eukaryota > Viridiplantae > Streptophyta > Pinopsida > Pinales > Pinaceae > Picea > Picea glauca. Next base: position 7,733 of record JZKD02S1520180.1, on the reverse strand, counting down.
GATAGGGACATGATAACTCCTCTAAGAAGCCCTTGAAATGATGAGCAAGGGCTTGCAAGAAAAACCCTAATGTTGGAAAACTCTCAAGCTCCTTTATTTGGCTGGATCGAACTCTTCCTCAACAATTGGTGTGCCCCTGCAAGGAAACCCTAGCTGGTACGACCTCCTAATCCAAATGGTATGGCCCTGCTAATCCTCCTGGGTAAATGATAACTTTAGAATGGTGTGGGTGGAGTATTTCATCCCCGAGACCAAGATTGGAGCTAGGTGAGTGGAGTCTTTCACCACTGAGCTTCTCATTAGGGTTTGTAATATCAAAACCCTCAAAACTGTATGCTCAAGAGCATAAATAAGCAAAATACCAAATCCGGAATGAATAATAGGTGTGCCCCCGCCTTCCTTTTATACTTTTTCTTCTAATTCTTTGTTGAGTTAGGTTAACCCCTAGAGTTAACCCTAACTCATCCTCCAACAATTCTATTTCTTCATTGAGTTATCCTTTTTACTCTTTTTCTCTTTTTATTAAGTCAACTTAAGAATATATCTTTAGTTTGGTTGACTTTTCCCCTCAGTGTGAGACTATGGCCTAGTGGGGATGCCTAGGCCACTAAGTCCTCTCCAAAACCTCTTCATCAAGAGGCGAGGGACATTACAGTCTCCCCTGCTAGAAATTGCTTGCCCTCAATCAATTCCAAACCTGTCTCACGGACTACCTGTTCATTCTTCCATGTGGCATATTCAATGGGTAGGTCCTTCCATATGATCAGGTATTCGCTGATGCTTCTTTTCCTGAGCCTTTTCTCTTGAACCTCTAGTATCTCTTCCGAAATCAGAACAAGCTTCCCTTCTTCATCCATAGGAGGTAGTATCTCAACAAGTGTGATGTGTTGGCCGATCGCCTTCTTTAGGCAGGACACATGAAAGACATTGTGTATTCTGCTACCCTATGGAATTTCTAACTCATAAGCTACGGCTCCTATCTTTTTGTTGATCCTGTAGGGCCCAAAGAAACATGGTTGTATCTTCTCTGCTCCGATTCTTTTTATAGAAGCCTGCCTGTATGGTTCCAACCTTAGATAGACTAAGTCACCAAGCTCAAAAGTGCAGTCTATCTTGTGCTTGTCTCCTTGAACCTCCTGCTGGTTTTGTGCTCTCTATAGATGATCCTTCAGCTCTCTGAGGATGTCCTGGCTCTGTTGTACCCACTCCTGTACCAATGGTGCCCTGTTGTCACCAAAATAAATCTCTACAAAAGATAGTGGGTCATAGCTGTATAAGGCTCTGAATGGTGTCATGCTTATGGCCATATGTTGGGTGGTGTCATAGCAGTACTCTCCCAAGTGTAACCATCTAACCCATGCCTTCTACTGCCCTGCCACATAATTCCTGAGGTAGCCTTCAATCCACTTGTTGACTATCTCGTTTTGTTCATCTGTCTGTGGGTGATAGTTGGTACTAGGGGTCAAGGCCGTACCAACCAATCTGAACAAATCCTGCCAAAAGGTACTCATGAACCTACTATCCTTTTCACTGATAATGGTTTTGGGTAGGCCGTGCAACCTGAAAATTTCCCTGAAGAATAGTTCGGCCACCTGTGCTACACTGAAGTCGGTGGCTATAGAGAAGAAGTGTGCAAACTTTGTTAACCTATCCACCACTACAAAAATGCAGTCCTTCCCCTATGCTTTTGACAACCCGGTAATGAAATCCATGGATATGCTCTCCCACTTATGCTCTAGAATGGGTAAGGGTTGTAGTAGTCCTGCTAGGTGAGTGTGCTCATCCATGTTCTCCTGACATGTAGTACACTCCTTAACATGCCTTATGACATCCTCCTTAAGGCCCTTCCATGAGAACCTTTCCCTTACCTACCTGTACGTCTTACTGATCCCTTGGTGCCTTGCCATTGGTGAGTTATGACATGCCTGCAACACCTTGGCCTTGAAGGCCGATCCAAGAACAAAAAAGATTTGGCCCTTGTAATAGATGAGGTCATTTATAACCTTGAAATTATTATCTTGCACCTGTCTGTCCAATAGTTGGCAAGTGTGCTGATCCTTTGCATACTCCATCACCAAGTGGTCCTTCCAGTCAATTGATACACCTGCTAATGCAAAAATGGATGGCCTCCGGGATAATGCATCAACTACCACGTTGTTCTTCCCCTTGACAAACTCAATGTCAAAGTCATAGGTCCGTATCTTGATTACCCATTTTTGTTGTCTTTCATTCAAGTCCTTTTGCTCCAATAGGTATTTAAGACTGTTGTGATCTGACTTGACCACAAATAGTGCAGCTACCAGATATTGCCGAAATTTAGCTAGTGCATGCATGATGGTTGTTATCACTGAAATTTCGTCTGCAAATGGTTACATGAATCCAACATCTTCAAACAACTATTAGTTCGCCCATGAACCAAAAATTACCAAAAAGCATTTCCAAAAGGTCCAAAACTATACAACCAGTTATAAAATTAAGATGCGCTAAGACTAAAGAGGGCGTGCGTGCACATGCACCATCAAGAAATGCAAGAAAAGTGCACATGCGCACAATGCACGACTATGGACGCTAAAAGCTGCACACACCTGAGAATGACACATTTATGATGTTGGTCGACCTCCCACCCACTTCTGGTTCAGCTTCCAAGTCGATTTGACATCCAAATCTTGGCTGGATCCGGCTGGGATAAGTTGTGCCAGAGGCGGGACAAAGTGAACAAAATAAGAGAGCAGAGGTAGGTGGCCTATGGGATACTCAGACTTTATGGATGATGTTAACAGGAGTAGGTGATAAGGAATTCCCCAACCAAGGGTGACATGGGTTGCATTTGCCAAGAAGGTCGCCAAAGGTAACGACAAAAAGCTATGTAAAATGATGGAAACAACAACTTAATTACAAAAAGAATAAAAAAAACAGTGGGGATAATAATGCAGATATAGAAACGGGTGCCCCATTGTAAGATGGCTTGGCCTGAGGATGGCACAAGTTGGTGTAAAAAAACAGGTAGAGGGTTGGGGCCCCATAAGCGGGTTTCTGTAGTAGGGCAATGTATGGAGGGAAATCTGAAGATAGGCAAATCGGCGGTGGATGAAATGGATGGTAAATGGTGCTACGGGAGTGCAGTCAAAATAAAACTGTGAGGAAGTGCCCTGGGGGTCCATTGGGTAGGCTAGCAAAATTAGGAGAAGGAGTATGTGGCTGATTCGCAACATGATGTAAGACTATCGGGACTCCCATCCCTAAAGGTTGAAAATAACATGAGTGTGAAAGTGCCAAGGGGGGCTATGAATGGGACAACTCATGTGGGGGAGAGTGCTACCGGGTGACAGTACCCAAAATGCAGTGGAGGTGATAGTACTGCAGAGCCAGATATAGGGACCCTAAAGGCAAATTTCAGAGGGTGTGGCTGGAGATGCAATTGAGATTCAGAGGGAATGATTACATGCCAGTATTGATTATATACCTGAAGGGGTTGCGCTGGTGTGTGATGACCAAGTACCTGCACACATGACAACCAAATACCCGACATGAACAATATCTGAAGATAATCGAACATATAATCATTTATTTGATAATTTTGAACATGAGAATGCGTACTTGAACGGGGTATGGGAAAATGGCTCCCCGGGGGCTAAGGATGAAAAATGGCCCAGGGACTGTCTTGATGTAAAGGATGGGGTGCTGATCTTGTGGCTGAAGACGGATCGAAAAATGGGCGTCTGGAGCTCCTAGAATGGAGTCTTTAAGTTTGGGAAAAAAGGACTATTTGTAGCTGCAGGGCCCACACTGCCACCTCATTTGTACCTACTGTCAGAGTGATTGGATGAGAGATATTCAAAGGAGATTTGGAGATTCTGGGAGAATGATGCAGCCGATTCAAGACCAATGAGATTCAGGTTAGTTGTCTTATCGTCTTTCATAAATGTAGGGTTTCTATTTTTGGGCAGGGCCTGTATGGAGGGCCGTACAGGGGGTTTTGTGGGTGTGGGCCCCCTAGTGCACGTGCGATCAAGAAATATACACACATGGGTGCACGCCTGTAATGTGTATATCTGCGCACGGGGGCACATTAATGGGGGAAAAAGGCGCGCATGGTATGCACACTTGTAAGCTAAACATCTGCGCATGCGTGCACATCTGTGTAGTGAATATGCACACTATGATGCACACCTGTATATGTGATAGGAGCGCATGAAGATTCCTCTGTATGGCCGAAAGGCATGCATGTGTGCATGCCTATGGGATGAACAGGTCCGAATGTGTGCGCACCTGTGGGATGAACAGGTGTGCATGTGTGCGCGCTTGTGGGGTTAAACAACCACGCCTTGGAGGCAAAGCTGACGGGTGCAAAACTTATCTTTTTTTTGAAGATGTTAATGTGTTTATTTTTGAGATGGCTGATCGAGAAATAGATTATGTAGTTGTAGGTGATCATTTGGATGATGCCAGTTCACTGGAGAGAGAGAGATTGGTCACAACTCAGGGAGGCTGTGACCAATGAGGAGCTAACGGTTCGTGATACTTTGGCATCTTGTGGGATGCTAAAGTTCTTTGAGTGCCCCATGGTACGGGCCCAGGAGTACCTCCTCCAGTTCTTGATTCAGANTGGGGGTCCATTGGGTAGGCTAGCAAAATTAGGAGAAGGAGTATGTGGCTGATTCGCAACATGATGTAAGACTATCGGGACTCCCATCCCTAAAGGTTGAAAATAACATGAGTGTGAAAGTGCCAAGGGGGGCTATGAATGGGACAACTCATGTGGGGGAGAGTGCTACCGGGTGACAGTACCCAAAATGCAGTGGAGGTGATAGTACTGCAGAGCCAGATATAGGGACCCTAAAGGCAAATTTCAGAGGGTGTGGCTGGAGATGCAATTGAGATTCAGAGGGAATGATTACATGCCAGTATTGATTATATACCTGAAGGGGTTGCGCTGGTGTGTGATGACCAAGTACCTGCACACATGACAACCAAATACCCGACATGAACAATATCTGAAGATAATCGAACATATAATCATTTATTTGATAATTTTGAACATGAGAATGCGTACTTGAACAGGGTATGGGAAAATGGCTCCCCGGGGGCTAAGGATGAAAAATGGCCCAGGGACTGTCTTGATGTAAAGGATGGGGTGCTGATCTTGTGGTTGAAGATGGATCGAAAAACGGATGTCTGGAGCTCCTAGAATGGAGTCTTTAAGTTTGGGAAAAAAGGACTATTTGTAGTTGCAGGGCCCACACTGCCACCTCATTTGTACCTACTGTCAGAGTGATTGGATGAGAGATATTCAGAGGAGATTTGGATATTCTGGGAGAATGATGCAGCCGATTCAAGACCAGCGAGATTCAGGTTAGTTGTCTTATCGTCTTTCATAAATGTAGGGTTTCTATTTTTGGGCAGGGCCTGTATGGAGGGCCGTACAGGGGGTTTTGTGGGTGTGGGCCCCCTAGTGCGCGTGCGATCAAGAAATATACACGCATGGGTGCACGCCTGTAATGTGTATATCTGCGCACGAGGGCACCTTAATGGGGGAAAAAGGTGCGCATGGTATGCACACTTGTAAGCTAAACAACTGCGCATGAGTGCACATCTGTGTAGTGAATAGGCACGCTATGATGCGCACCTGTATATGTGACAGGAGCACATGAAGGTTCCTCTGTATGGCCGAAAGGCACGCATGTGTGCATGCCTATGGGATGAACAGGTGCGCATGTGTGTGCACCTGTGGGATGAACATGTGTGCATGTGTGCGCGCTTGTGGGGTTAAACAACCACGCCTTGGAGGCAAAGCTGACGGGTGTAAAACTTATATTTTTTTTGAAGATGTTAATGTGTTTATTTTTGAGATGGTTGATCGAGAAATAGATTATGTAGGTGTAGGTGATCATTTGGATGATGCCAGTTCACTGGAGAGAGAGAGATTGGTCACAGCTCAGGGAGGCTGTGACCAATGAGGAGATAACGGTTCGTGATACTTTGGCAGCTTGTGGGATGCTAAAGTTCTTTGAGTGCCCCATGGTACGGGCCCAGGAGTACCTCCTCCAATTCTTGATTCAGATGTGGAGTCCGGATCTGCATTGTTTTATGGTGCGAGGTGAGCAACTGGCCTTCACTGCGGTGGAGGACATATATTTTCTGACTAGGCTCCCTTTTCGGGGAATGCCCTTACCAGCGGAGCTCATATTACCTGGGGATGGGTAGTTGGCTACCTTAGGCTGGAGGTACTGTACGAGGGATGAATTTATGTCGGGCTCTGTGGTGAGTATCGGGGCTATGGATGCCCTGGTCCATCGTTGTGTGGCAGCGATGGTTGTGAGGGTATATGGGTCCCTCGTGACTCAACAGATCAGTGGTGGTCAGCTGAGGATTATGGGGAGGGCACTAGTAGGAGAGCATTTTTCCTAGGGTGTGATGTTGCATGCCAAGATGGTAGGGCAACTAGACAGGTGTCAGGCTGCGGACTCAGGGGAGTTCACTTTTGGGTCCATTTTGGTTGCATGGTTTTTGGAGAGGGTGCCAATGTTGTGCCCTAGAGTGTTATTGGGCGAATCTGGTGCGCGAGAGCCACGACTGAAGCGGTGGTCTAGGATCTTGATTCATCACGGTGGTGGGGAGGGTGGCCATTTTTTCACGACCGAGGCTGCATAGGTGTGGCGAAAAATGTCGTAGATCATATTGCAGTATCTGTACTGTGGGGTGGACTTCCGGGATGATCCGAATATGGTGTTACCTCCAGGAGAGGTGTTCGACCACTGAGGTATGATGTGATTTTTTGATGTTTTGATATTTAGATAGTATAGCATGTGTATTATGTATAGATGGATGTTGATGCTATCCTTTGTTTATTTGTATGTGCAGATGTGGGACCTCGCAGGTGCGAGGTTGATTTGGTTAGAGAATCGGCTTGTCGGGGGCCAGTGAGACCTCTGCGGGGAGAGTCGTGGACAGGAGAGAGACGACGACGAGAGGATGCTGAGGCGAGACCTACTGGTGATGAGAGAGCGGCTAGGAGATGTCGTTTTGATGACCCTGGTGTAGGGCCATCATATGCTCCTCCGACCGAAGCCGGGGGAGAGTTTGAGGATATTCGTCGCCAATTGGAGGTGGTGCTACAGGGAGTGCCTGAGGGCATGTGGTTGCGTATCGAGGATGAGGGCGTCCTAGAGCAGTGTGTGGGGGTTTTGTTGATGTGGCAGGTGCTGCGATGACTGGGCAACTACCTCCAGGTCTGAAGGGACCAATAGCGGGTGGGGCACCACCTCCTGAGGGAGGGCCAGGTGGTGGTGCTCTAGAGGAACCATGAGTGTCTCTGTATATTTTTTTGTATGTTATATATAGGTTGGTAAGCCCATTTGGTGTGGTGACACTAGTTTTTTATTGAGGTGGTCCACCAGCCTACGGATTTTGTACATGATGTACTCTATTTTTTGTAAACATTTTGATGGCACATTTGACCGATATATATACATTTTGGGATCTTTGTGATGTTCACATGTGTGTGAGGATTTTTTAATGTTGTTTATGATGTCTAATCTATATGCTGTGATAGACTTCCGATGGTTTATGTGTGTGTAAAGGTGTCTTGATGTGATATATGCCAATCTAGTATAATGTTAGCCATGTTATCTGCGATTTGATTAAATTGTCTTGGAATATGTGTAAATGTAATGAAATCAAAATGTCAAGATAAAAGTCTAACTTGCAGGTATTTGTGAAAGAGGCAAGGATAG
>JZKD02S1520169.1:0-10568 GCA_000966675.3 Picea glauca | reverse complement strand
AATGTATGGAGATATCAGAGTCACAACAAAGACATGGAACCCAAAGAGAAACCATAATCAAGATCGAGGAGAAAATTGCATAGTTGGACCCGATGCCCACATTTCACTAGGATGGATAGATGCTCATGCATGGTATTAGTTGACTACATTGTTTAATAGGTCATATTACATGGATTTATCTCATGTTTCGAGGATGAAACATGTGAAGTGGGGTGGAATGTAATGTACCTAGGGAGGATAATATGGGGTAACTAGAGAGGTACCCAAGGGGATAGTGAATGTAATGTGTCCATAATAATGGAATAGACCCACTTGGTAGTTGACGGGTAATAAATAGGCCCACTAGGTAGGTAAGAGGAAATAATATAATAATAAGGGGAAGATGGCATAGACCCATAGGAATACTCATGAGAAAGTATAAATACATGAGTATCATTGTATTGGATATGTTGGATTAATTGTATTTTAGCAAGCATTCCTTGTGGAGTGATTCCTTCCAAGATGAGTAATTTATTGTGTTACCCCATCTTAAGGGTTCTTCTCTATATTCTTGTATTCTTTATTGTGTGATTGAATTTGATATTTACAAAGTTTAAGGGTTTATTCTCTCTTATATCTATCAAGGTTCGCTACAAGAGAGGACTCTCAAATAATATTGTATTATGAATTTTTAAAAATGACTGTATATTAGATTTATATTATATTTTTCTTCCACAAAGAAAAGTGAGGAGTAAAATATAACATGCATGTGTTGTATTGATCATTATTGAGGATTATGTTGCTTGTTCAAAAAAATAATAGCCTTATTTTGAGTATAGTGTCGGGAGGGGCACTACATATGGTATCAGAGCATGATTAAAATGTTAAGGCCTAATGAACCTATATAATTATTGGTAACATTATTAATATATGATGATTTCATATACATTTCTACTTGCATGGATCATGTATTAAGATCAATAGAGTATTGGCCAAATGGAAGGAATGTCCTATCTTTTCTTTTACCTCTATAACAAACTAATGTGCTAGGAAATGTTTATAATGTCAAGTAAAATTATTAAATATAATGAGTCTTCTACAATAATTTGTAGATGTAAACTATGGCCCCATTAGGGTATTATTTATTAATGAATAATTCTATCTTGCTTAAAATTTATGGTCATAAGCAAGGCCATATATGTTTTAGTGTAGGGAGAAAAACATTTTTCTACTATGCCTTAGTGGTCGGAAATAGATATTTATATAAATTGTCATTTGCACTAGTGATTTTAAGTAGGAGAATGGGAGCCACGAAATTATAGGGATCGCTTTAGGGACAGGTCCTATTATGACGGTTTGGATTTATTTAAAATTTAAAGCCTATTTGTGGCTATCTTGCGACATTAGATGGATGTTGACCTACGAATGGCATAACATAATTTAGTAGCTATGCTAAGAAAAGAACATTGATGACACATGTAGATTTGTGGAATAGAAGTTCATGAGTGTGTTTCGTTTGAAAAATGTAAATTCATGGAATAAAAGTTTATGAGTGTGTTTCGTAAATGTAAATTCATGGAATAAAAGTTTATGAGTGTGTTTCGTTTGAATTTAGATGTGTGTTTGCATTCTAAGTGGATGTGTGGTCTTGAAATTATCTTAGACACTTGATGTAGGAGCATCGTCAACAGAGTGCGAGTGGAGGACAACACAGCATCCTTGCGCGCATTTTGAAGAAAATTTTGAATTTCAGAAAAAAGAGCATATCATGAAATATCTAAAAAGATTGAAACTTAAATATGATCTTAAATGTTTAGGAGTGGAAGCCATCGCATGAGATCAATGGGAGATGTATTTTCTTTAATGTAGCTAGTTGCAGTACAGATTCAAAGCGCTTGCTCTTATCTGTCTGTCTCGAACATTTATTGTAATAAATCCTTAGTAGTTGAATGTTTTTATTTCGATAGGATAGCACTAAGGTAGCTTGGAGGGAAAGCTCTATGAGCTCGTGCTGTATAATAAATGTGTTGTTTCCCAGAAGAGGTTGTTGATAGCTGATAGTTACTGCTGAAGTTATTCACATAGTTGTTGTTGCCATTTTAGCTGAGAGTTGTAGAATTGTTGAAGAGCATGTATAAGTCCATGTACATATAGCATTTGAATGAATATAACAGAGGGGTATTGTTCCAAATGTTTGGTGTTTTTGTGTCTATCTGAGTGAATGAATGATAGACTTTCTGTTTATTTGCAATTATCTATTATTTACTTATTCTCATGTTATGGATGCATTTACATGGTTGAATGTATGAATCTCTGAGATATGAGATAAATTTCAATTGTTTCTCTTCTACAAGAAAGTGCAAGGAGTGCATAGTGTTTGCAAGGTGTGTGTGACAAAGTCTATTTTGAATCAGAAGCTCAGAAGAGATAACGTGGAACCTTGGTATACAAGGAATGCATAAGTGTATGCAAGGTGTGCATGATAGAGTCTCTTTTGACTCAGGAGTTTTAGTAGAAGTAGTTTGAAGGCATGCATAGATTGAAATGCACCTAGAGTCATATTGTTCAGGAGGGACAATTGAGTGCAGAGGGACTATTGCAAGGAGTGCACAGTCATCCTTCAAATGTCAAGTTGAAGGAAGCATGTTACCAGGTGCGTGCAGAACTGATATTTGACTAAGTATTGAAGGAGTCATTCTAAGAAGTTCAAAGTGTGGAGAAGGAACAAGTCCAAGAGAGACAACTTGGAGCCTTGTTTGTAGAGAGTGCCTATTGTCCACAAGGAGTGCGTGACAAAGTCTTTTGAATTAGAAGCTCAGGAGAAGTAGTGTAAGTTTGTTTGCAGAAAAGTGTGAAGAAATATTGCAAGGTGTGCGAAGTCATCCACAAGAAGATTACTTGTGGAGGAGGACTTGTTGCAAGGCATGCACATGCTAAAATCTAATTAAGTTTTGAAGAAGGCACTCTAAGGAGAAAAAATTATGAGGAAGAACAAGCTCAGGAGAAAGAGCAGGTGAGAAATCTTCAATAGGAGGGAACCCTTTAAGGTTTCCCAAATCAACGCATAAGATCTGTCCAGGAGGCAGCGGGATCATTCCAGACTGTCATATCTAGGAGAGATACTCGAAGGATAGTCGTGAAGCATTTCGGCACTTTGTGGTTCAGAGTGTTCTGAGGTATTGTGACAAGAGGGATAGTGAAGTCATGAAGTCACGAAGTGAACCTAGTCATCGGATCCAGAGAGGACGCGTGGTAGAGATCCACCAGTTCCTGAGGAAAAGTCCTTCAAATGAAGGGTGAAGGGAAAGTATTTAAAAACTCCCGAAGGCCGATCTAGCGAAGGGGATCATGGCCATAGATCTGAAGAAGATGCGTGTCATCTGATCACAGAGGGAAAGTTCCAATCATAAGCCATTGGAGCAAGTGGTGCTAAATTCGTCACTTCAGGTGTGAAGCACTTCAGAAGGAAGAGGAGTTGGAGCATCTAGAATTCCTAAACGTTGAAGTCACAAAATAGGTCACAATCGTTGGCTGTTGGAGGATCATGGATAGTGGATCTAGTCCTGAAGTTTCGTTGATTCAGGGAAAAGGTAGTAATATTTCTGTAAAAGTTCTGAAGTGTGAAGTCACGAAGGGAGCTGGCCCGAGGCCGCATGTGGAGAGGAGCTAGTAGAAAGAGCTAGTGCCCAGAATTTGGAATTATAGAGAGAACTAAGGAATAGGGCCCACGGTTTGTATACGGCCTGTGCCTAGGTGATAAAAGGGCATGTGTTAACTCAAATTTGGGGGCCAGCAAGGTCCTAAAGAGCCAATTCGGCTCAGAAATTTGAAGATCCTTGACCAGGAGGTCAAGTAGACCTAGGAGAGAAGGGGGTTTGCGTTAAGTGGTATCAGAGTGGATATTTTCTTATACATAGAAGGTAAAGGAGAAAAGGTTAGCACAATTCCACCTAGGAGACGTACAGAGCCACCTGTAGAAAATCGAGCAGTGGAAAGGGAGATGCGAGAACTTCGTGCAAGATTGGATGTTATGGAGATAGTGCAAAGGAGAGAACTTGATGTTGGAGATGTCATTGATGCTGAAAGTGAAGAAAGATAGGTTGAAGAAGCTATCATAGAAGATGTTGTAGAAGACCACTTGTTGAAATCTGTTGTTAAATTGGGATCTAGAGAGAAGATAAACATCCCAATGTATGAAGGCAACTTGGACATGGAAGAATTGCTTGATTGGATATGAGAAATGGATAAATACTTCAACTATGAAGACTTCAATGAGGAGAAAAAGGTGAAGCATGATGTCACAATATTGAAAGGACATGCAGCACTATGGTGGGATGAACTGCAAGTTGATAGAAGAAACAAGGGAAAACAAAAGATTAAGAGTTCAAATAGAATGGTAGCCAAGTTAAAAGCTAAATTGATACCTCAATATTATCAGATAAATATGTTCATGAAGTTGTAGAACCTGAGACAGAAAGGAATGAAAGTCAAAGAATACATAGAAGAGTTTTATAGGCTGAACATCAGAGATGGACAGAGAGAGAAAGATGAGGAAAAAAATTCTAGGTATATCAATAGCCTGAGATATGAAATCTAGGATGAAATCAACATGATGACAGTACAGACTGTGGAGAACGTTTATCAGATTTCTCTGAAAGTAGAAGAAAATTTGGTCAGGAAAAAGAGTCAGCGAAGTAGAGGCAGAAGCCTAAACAAAGGCAAGGGAATTGCCCATGATAAGGCACAAAATCCCAAAAGTGATACTGAAAAACCACATAGTCACTCTGAAAGAGGAGGAAGGCAGACTGGTGGAAGGAATTATTTTCCTCTAGGAAGACGAAGAGGCATAGGAGGAGAAGTGAGGTGTTATGCCTGTGGAAAGATGAGACACATGTCTTGGGAATTCCTCGAGAGAAATAAAGGAGGAGAATCTCACATTTTAGAAGCACAAAAGTGAAATGTTGAAGCAGAAGGTGCAGAGGATGGAAAGCCCCTGATGATGAAGAAGGTTTTCTTGAAACCAGAGCCAGAGGTTGAGAAACCAATGCAAAGGAACAATTTGTGCAGAACTTATTGCAAGACTAAATATAGAGTATGCAAGGTGATAATTGATAGTGGGAGAAATGATAACTTAGTATCCACAGATATGGTGGAGAAGTTGGAGCTAGAGACAACTGCACATCCAAGTCCGTATAAATTATCATGGTTGCAGAAAGGACACCACGTAATGGTAACTAAACAATTCTTGGTTGAATTTAAAATAGGAGGATATAGAGATGAGATTATGTGTGATGTAATTCCCATGGATGTATGTCATGTTTTGTTGGGGAGAACATGGCAGTTTGACAGAAATTTCATTCATGATGGGAGGAAAAATACTTATACCTTGGAGAAGAATGGTAGGACACACATGTTGTTGCCAATAGAGTATAAGAGAGTAAAGGAAGAAGCCAACACGAGTATACTTCTCATGAGTGGGAAGGAACTCNTAATAATAAGGGGAAGTTGGCATAGACCCATAGGAATACTCATGAGAAAGTATAAATACACGAGTATCATTGTATTGGATATGTTGGATTAATTGTATTTTAGCAAGCATTCCTTGTGGAGTGATTCCTTCCAAGATGAGTAATTTATTGTGTTACCCCATCTTAAGGGTTCTTCTCTATATTCTTGTATTCTTTATTGTGTGATTGAATTTGATATTTACAAAGTTTAAGGGTTTATTCTCTCTTATATCTATCAAGGTTTGCTGCAAGACAGGACTCTCAAATAATATTGTACTATGAATTTTAAAAAATGACTGTATATTAGATTTATATTATATTTTTCTTCCACAAAGAAAAGTGAGGAGTAAAATATAACATGCATGTGTTGTATTGATCATTATTGAGGATTATGTTGCTTGTTCAAAAAATAATAGCCTTATTTTGAGTATAGTGTCGGGAGGGGCACTACATATGGTATCAGAGCACAATTAAAATGTTAAGGCCTAATGAACCTATATAATTATTGGTAACATTATTAATATATGATGATTTCATATACATTTCTACTTGCAAGGATCATGTATTAAGATCAATAGAGTATTGGCCAAATGGAAGGAATGTCCTATCTTTTCTTTTACCTCTATAATAAACTAATGTGCTAGGAAATGTTTATAAAGTCAAGTAAAATTATTAAATATAATGAGTTTTCTACAATAATTTGTAGATGTAAACTATGGCCCCATTAGGGTATTATTTATTAATGAATAATTCTATCTTGCTTAAAATTTATGGCCATAAGCAAGGCCATATATGTTTTAGTGTAGGGAGAAAAACATTTTGCTAATATGCCTTAGTGGTCGGAAATAGATCTTTATATAAATTGTCATTTGCACTAGTGCTTTTAAGTAGGAGAATGGGAGCCATGAAATTATAGGGATCACTTTAGGGACAGGTCCTATTATGATGGTTTGGATTTATTTAAACTTTTAAAGCCTATTTGTGGCTATCTTGCGACATTAGATGGATGTTGACCTACGAATGGCATAACATAGTTTAGTAGCTATGCTAAGAAAAGAACATTGATGACACATGTAGATTTGTGGAATAGAAGTTTATGAGTGTGTTTCATTTGAAAAATGTAAATTCATGGAATAAAAGTTTATGAGTGTGTTTCGTAAATGTAAATTCATGGAATAAAAGTTTATGAGTGTGTTTTGTTTGAATTTAGATGTGTGTTTACATTCTAAGTGGATGTGTGGGCTTGAAATTATCTTAGACACTTGATGCAGGAGCATCATCAACAGAGCGCGAGTGGAGGACAACACAGCATCCCTGCGTGCATTTTGAAGAAAATTTTGAATTTCAGAAAAAGAGCATATCATGAAATATCTAAAAAGATTGAAACTTAAAGATGATCTTAAATGTTTAGGAGTGGAAGCCATCGCATGAGATCAATGGGAGATGTATTTTCTTTAATCTAGATAGTTGCAGTACAGATTCAAAGCACTTACTCTTATCTGTCTGTCTCGAACATTTATTGTAATAAATCCTTAGTAGTTGAATGTTTTTATTTCGATAGGATAGCACTAAGGTAGCTTGGAGGGAAAGCTCTATGAGCTCGTGTTGTATAATAAATGTGTTGTTGCCCAAAAGAGGTTGTTGATAGCTGATATTTACTGCTGAAGTTATTCACATAGTTGTTGTTGCCATTTTAGCTGAGAGTTGTAGAATTGTTGAAGAGCATGTATAAGTCCATGTACATATAGCATTTGAATGAATATAACAGAGGGGTATTGTTCCAAATGTTTGGTGTTTTTGTGTCTATCTGAGTGAATGAATGATAGACTTTCTGTTTATTTGCAATTATCTATTATTTACTTATTCTCATGTTATGGATGCATTTACATGGTTGAATGTATGAATCTCTGAGATATGAGATAAATTTCAATTGTTTCTCTTCTACAAGAAAGTGCAAGGAGTGCATAGTGTTTGCAAGGTGTGTGTGACAAAGTCTATTTTGAATCAGAAGCTCAGAAGAGATAACGTGGAACCTTGGTATACAAGGAATGCATAAGTGTATGCAAGGTGTGCATGATAGAGTCTCTTTTGACTCAGGAGTTTTAGTAGAAGTAGTTTGAAGGCATGCATAGATTGAAATGCACCTAGAGTCATATTGTTCAGGAGGGACAATTGAGTGCAGAGGGACTATTGCAAGGAGTGCACAGTCATCCTTCAAATGTCAAGTTGAAGGAAGCATGTTACCAGGTGCGTGCAGAACTGATATTTGACTAAGTATTGAAGGAGTCATTCTAAGAAGTTCAAAGTGTGGAGAAGGAACAAGTCCAAGAGAGACAACTTGGAGCCTTGTTTGTAGAGAGTGCCTATTGTCCACAAGGAGTGCGTGACAAAGTCTTTTGAATTAGAAGCTCAGGAGAAGTAGTGTAAGTTTGTTTGCAGAAAAGTGTGAAGAAATATTGCAAGGTGTGCGAAGTCATCCACAAGAAGATTACTTGTGGAGGAGGACTTGTTGCAAGGCATGCACATGCTAAAATCTAATTAAGTTTTGAAGAAGGCACTCTAAGGAGAAAAAATTATGAGGAAGAACAAGCTCAGGAGAAAGAGCAGGTGAGAAATCTTCAATAGGAGGGAACCCTTTAAGGTTTCCCAAATCAACGCATAAGATCTGTCCAGGAGGCAGCGGGATCATTCCAGACTGTCATATCTAGGAGAGATACTCGAAGGATAGTCGTGAAGCATTTCGGCACTTTGTGGTTCAGAGTGTTCTGAGGTATTGTGACAAGAGGGATAGTGAAGTCATGAAGTCACGAAGTGAACCTAGTCATCGGATCCAGAGAGGACGCGTGGTAGAGATCCACCAGTTCCTGAGGAAAAGTCCTTCAAATGAAGGGTGAAGGGAAAGTATTTAAAAACTCCCGAAGGCCGATCTAGCGAAGGGGATCATGGCCATAGATCTGAAGAAGATGCGTGTCATCTGATCACAGAGGGAAAGTTCCAATCATAAGCCATTGGAGCAAGTGGTGCTAAATTCGTCACTTCAGGTGTGAAGCACTTCAGAAGGAAGAGGAGTTGGAGCATCTAGAATTCCTAAACGTTGAAGTCACAAAATAGGTCACAATCGTTGGCTGTTGGAGGATCATGGATAGTGGATCTAGTCCTGAAGTTTCGTTGATTCAGGGAAAAGGTAGTAATATTTCTGTAAAAGTTCTGAAGTGTGAAGTCACGAAGGGAGCTGGCCCGAGGCCGCATGTGGAGAGGAGCTAGTAGAAAGAGCTAGTGCCCAGAATTTGGAATTATAGAGAGAACTAAGGAATAGGGCCCACGGTTTGTATACGGCCTGTGCCTAGGTGATAAAAGGGCATGTGTTAACTCAAATTTGGGGGCCAGCAAGGTCCTAAAGAGCCAATTCGGCTCAGAAATTTGAAGATCCTTGACCAGGAGGTCAAGTAGACCTAGGAGAGAAGGGGGTTTGCGTTAAGTGGTATCAGAGTGGATATTTTCTTATACATAGAAGGTAAAGGAGAAAAGGTTAGCACAATTCCACCTAGGAGACGTACAGAGCCACCTGTAGAAAATCGAGCAGTGGAAAGGGAGATGCGAGAACTTCGTGCAAGATTGGATGTTATGGAGATAGTGCAAAGGAGAGAACTTGATGTTGGAGATGTCATTGATGCTGAAAGTGAAGAAAGATAGGTTGAAGAAGCTATCATAGAAGATGTTGTAGAAGACCACTTGTTGAAATCTGTTGTTAAATTGGGATCTAGAGAGAAGATAAACATCCCAATGTATGAAGGCAACTTGGACATGGAAGAATTGCTTGATTGGATATGAGAAATGGATAAATACTTCAACTATGAAGACTTCAATGAGGAGAAAAAGGTGAAGCATGATGTCACAATATTGAAAGGACATGCAGCACTATGGTGGGATGAACTGCAAGTTGATAGAAGAAACAAGGGAAAACAAAAGATTAAGAGTTCAAATAGAATGGTAGCCAAGTTAAAAGCTAAATTGATACCTCAATATTATCAGATAAATATGTTCATGAAGTTGTAGAACCTGAGACAGAAAGGAATGAAAGTCAAAGAATACATAGAAGAGTTTTATAGGCTGAACATCAGAGATGGACAGAGAGAGAAAGATGAGGAAAAAAATTCTAGGTATATCAATAGCCTGAGATATGAAATCTAGGATGAAATCAACATGATGACAGTACAGACTGTGGAGAACGTTTATCAGATTTCTCTGAAAGTAGAAGAAAATTTGGTCAGGAAAAAGAGTCAGCGAAGTAGAGGCAGAAGCCTAAACAAAGGCAAGGGAATTGCCCATGATAAGGCACAAAATCCCAAAAGTGATACTGAAAAACCACATAGTCACTCTGAAAGAGGAGGAAGGCAGACTGGTGGAAGGAATTATTTTCCTCTAGGAAGACGAAGAGGCATAGGAGGAGAAGTGAGGTGTTATGCCTGTGGAAAGATGAGACACATGTCTTGGGAATTCCTCGAGAGAAATAAAGGAGGAGAATCTCACATTTTAGAAGCACAAAAGTGAAATGTTGAAGCAGAAGGTGCAGAGGATGGAAAGCCCCTGATGATGAAGAAGGTTTTCTTGAAACCAGAGCCAGAGGTTGAGAAACCAATGCAAAGGAACAATTTGTGCAGAACTTATTGCAAGACTAAATATAGAGTATGCAAGGTGATAATTGATAGTGGGAGAAATGATAACTTAGTATCCACAGATATGGTGGAGAAGTTGGAGCTAGAGACAACTGCACATCCAAGTCCGTATAAATTATCATGGTTGCAGAAAGGACACCACGTAATGGTAACTAAACAATTCTTGGTTGAATTTAAAATAGGAGGATATAGAGATGAGATTATGTGTGATGTAATTCCCATGGATGTATGTCATGTTTTGTTGGGGAGAACATGGCAGTTTGACAGAAATTTCATTCATGATGGGAGGAAAAATACTTATACCTTGGAGAAGAATGGTAGGACACACATGTTGTTGCCAATAGAGTATAAGAGAGTAAAGGAAGAAGCCAACACGAGTATACTTCTCATGAGTGGGAAGGAACTC
>JZKD02S1520158.1:0-10568 GCA_000966675.3 Picea glauca | reverse complement strand
TCTGTATTTTTACAGTCTCTGTACATTTATTTCATTAATAGAAATCGTGTATTACTGTATCTCTGTGTTTATGGTTGCATCTATGATATATTTCTGTTATATTACTGGATATATGTGATATCTCTGTGCATTTCTTTATTATATCTCTGCTCTCATTTCGTGCCGAAAATAATCCGGATCAAGCTTCTCCTTCACAAACCTTGAGATTATTTTAATTTGTTGGACCATATAACTTATTATCAATGGGGAGGTCACAAGTTTCAATCTGGTCAAATCCTTTAAGATTATGAACCACTCTCATAGTTTGGTAGTTTGGTGATTGACACTAACATCCACTTGGATATTCTACTAAAGAGGGAGGGATTCACATAATTTGTCTTCAAAAAACCTTTTACTTCTTTATCTCCACATTTAACTTAAAGATTTGAAACCACTACCTCTAAGTTTGAAAATAAGTTTTCAGATGTAAATCAACATTAATAAAATACAAATATGAAACAATAAAATACTATACTAAATGAAATACACATTTCGATATTGTTGTACTATGTCAAATAAAATTAAACACATCGTTATCTTTGGATTTTTTCTATGTTTAAATGGTTACCTCTGGTTTTCCATGTCTATGCCTAAGAAAAAGCAACATGCAATGATGATCCATTCTAAAATTCCCATGGCACGTATCCATGGGTAGTGAAGCAAACAAATGCTCCAATGCATATGAAACCCTCATAATACATATCCATGGTAAGTAAGGCAAACCAATTCTCCAATGCATTGTAAAAAAGCTAAAGTGAACCAATCAAATCCTTGTCCAAGGGATAACCTAAACTTAGTGAGCTATCCTCGTCCAAGGGATAACCTAAACTTAGTGAGCTATCCTCATTCAATGGATAACCTAAACTTAGTGAGCTAATTATTGGATGACAAAGAGGTATTTTGTAAATGAAATAATGATACTTAAGGTAGATTGTGCTCCTATAATTAGACTATAGATTCTAAAAGAGTCTTATTGTGTGGTTGCTGGCAAGACCGCATGTGCGCCACAAGTTCTACATGAGACACATGTCATGATTTTTGTACCGTACAACACCAAGATTCAATGCATGTGCCAACCAAGTTTCTACTGCATGCGCCAACTAGTTTTGCACAACACGCAAGGACTTGTAAAATCACATGCCTTTCAAATCCTTGAAGATCAACATAATGATTGTAACTATTTTTGTAACCAACCGATTGGTCAATGTTGTTAGTGACTTGACAAGTTTGTTATGATTTCCATGCTCTTGCAAAGATATAAAGATGCCATGTGAACATGTAAGAGTTGTTGTTGGTTGATTGTAAATTGTTGGTTCATTTGAGGTTCATTGTAATTATAGAGCTGATAATGGAGTATGACAAAGAAAGAGGATCGAGATCTGAATCTCTAATCTCAGATTTTAAGTTTAATGGGTCTCTGCGCATGCTACTACCCTCCATGTAGCTAAATGTTTCACCGTGATTAATGAAAGAAGGCATGAGGCCCAAGTTGATCCTTTCTATCATGTATTTTGTTATGAACGTATGCTATTACAGATGTTAGACTATGTGTTATTTATATGAATGTTGAGATGAATGAGTAGTATCTAATGCATAGCTCTTAGTTATGTGTTTCATGTCTCTGTTGTTCTGTCATGCTATGCAGAAACATTAGGTCTTAGTGATTCTCATGTGCGTCTCAGGTGAGACCTTATTTAGTCCTTGAATATTCAATATGCGGATGTGAATGGGGTATTTGTCGGTAAATCCTTTTGAACCCTTGGTCTGAAACCTTGAGACAACAATTGGTTCCATTGTCAGGACCTGAAAATTTTTGTGCTACATGATGGAGTAAGGACATGATGCGGAAACCATTCAGGAAGGAGATAGAAGAATGGATCTCTAAGAAGGAGGAAACGATATGCAGATCAACCTAGAACGATGGAAACAAAGGTACATATGTTCAGATCTACATGAAATTTTCTTTGTTGACCTTCCTTATTTATTGCATGAATGGATAAAGAGACAAACATGGATTAACTTTGTGTGGAAATCCCATGAACTATTGGTTTGGGACCAAGAAGCGGTAAATCAATTGAAATCTATGGACAACAAGTGGGACACAACCATTGATTTCTGGTTTGTTCATGTGAAAGAAGGATATATCATCGAGTTTGTTATTGAATGCAGTGAATCTTTCAGTAGTGATGAAAGAAAGTTTGCAATTGGTCTTAGAAGAAGGTTGTTAGAAGAAGTCTCTCTATGGATCAAAATTTTATTCATGGAGAAGGGTTTGAATTGCATGGAGCTCACTGGGGGGTGTGATGAAAAGATGGGGGAAGAAGATGAGATAAGTTGAAGAGAGAATGGATCCATAAGAGAAAAGAAGAAAAACATTTAAGCGCTACGTAAGAAGAGCCAAGTTGAGGAAGGAAGTAAAACATAAAAACAAATAAGGGAGATTAAGGGGTGACAAACAAGTAGTAAGATATAATATGAAGAGAAGATAAGTTGCACCAAAAAGGTGCATAGGAGAAGGATTTGTGCCAAAGAGAAGTGAAAAAGAAGATAGGTTGTCAAAGAAACATGACATAGAGAAAGAGGTATCAAGAGAGGATTCTGGAGAAGGTAGTAGCAAAGTTGTGGAGAACGAGGTCAAATCCCCTTGGATACTGAGAGATGGAGTTGAATCAGAGGAAGATGAGACACAAAGTAGTAATGAAAATAACATAAAATATTTTGATGAAGGTACACTCCAAGAAAGTGAAGAGATCTTGGATATCGAAAGGAGGCTCACACAACTCAAGATAGGAATCTCTTTTGGATCCATCATCGAATAAGACAAGATAGTGTGGAGGAAATCCCTCATTGAACCACCCTCTTGCACATTTTTAACCAAGAAGATAGAACCAAAGAAGAAAGTGCAGAGGTGAGAGAAGTAGAAGAAGAAAGTGCAGAGGTGAGAGAAGTAGAAGAAGAAAGTTTAGAAACAAGAGACGTAGAAGAAGAAAGTTTAGAAACAAGAGATGTAGAAGAAACAAGTGGAGTAGAGACCGAAGTAAGCAACAATTCACAAGATTTGTTAGTAACAATAGTAACTAGTAGTTGTCATTTAGGAAGATCAAGTTCCAATTCAAATATGGCCAGTCATGATTTGACCCTTAGGATTCCCACGTTTCATTGGATGAGAATAGATGATGTAGAACAACATTGGTTCACTTGTGAAGCAATCTGCTCTATGAAGCGAGTCATAGACAAGGCATATAAGATCACACAGTTGGAGAACATATTCAGAGATCGAGCTCTGACATGGTACATGAAGTATAAAGTTACTATGTCGACAAGACATGCAAGGTCCCTCATAGAGATAAAGATATATCTTTTTAGAGAATTCCAGAAACCCAAGTTAGAGTAACAATGTATAACCAAGATTAAGGAAATTAAACAACAAGTTGGAGAAACCATGTGGGACTATGACCAATGGTTCAATATCCTCTCGGATAAACTCACTTTTCAGATCCAAGACATCCAATATGAAAAATTGTTTATTGTTGGACTCATCCCTCACATTCGGGACTCGCTCACACAACAACAAGTGATGACTTAATTGGAAGCCATGGAGGTTGCAATGTGTTTGGAGTCTATGTCAGGAGATGGAAAGACATCAATAAGATTGATGTAGGAGAAATTCCAACTTGCAAACCCCACCATGTAGTTGCAAGCCATGGAAAAAGTGAAAGTGGGGCGTGAGAATGTATGTTGCACCTGTGTTGCATAGAGGGTCACCATTGGAATGAGTGTCCTGCACTAGGAAATTACACAACGACTATCGAACCCATTTTTGGCTCGACCACAAACTAAGTGGTGTGAGATTTGTAGACAATGGGGTCATGTACCTCCCCATTTCCCAACATTATAGAAGTATTAGAAGACAACACATAGTCCATTTTGTGAGATTTGGAAATCTATGGGGCACGATGTGAACAACTGTAGATCGCGAAATTGATGAAGGAGCATACTGCAAATGCTTACCAAGTCCAAGAGGAGAATACGAGTGGAGACCGTGGAGGATTTGACAGAGGATTATTCTAGGGAGGCCAGAGAAGAGGATATGGAAGAGGAAGAGGTAGATTATATGGCAGGGGAGGATGCAGAAAACCCACCTATTTCAATTGTGGGGAGACATGCCACTTGGCACGACTTTGTATCAAGCCCAGAGTTGTTGGAAAAATGGGAAGAAAAAAAGTGGTTCTATAACATGGTGAATGTTGAGATATGTGAAGAAAAAAATACAAAATAAGTTGATGCACAAGTGGTAACCTGAGGGGGTATCCACACAGGGACTAACCTACTGAAAGGAGAGTGCTCAGGAGAACAATTAGAAGGAAATATCAGGAAAGAAACACAGGAACTTCCTAAATTTGACATTGCGCAACAAAAAAAATTCCTCCACGACACAAAAAAGGTGATGGATGAGATACCTTTACATGAGGAGTTGCGATGTATGGCCAAGATACCTACACATAAAGATTTGCGTTGCACAATGCGTGAAGAAACACAACACGATACTTACCCTGAGACTAACTTTGACGACTAGGTAAGTGAATTCTTGTGATGTTGTCTTAAGATATTGGGTGATCCCATCATTACTAAGAAATTGATCCACATGTCAACAAGAGGCATGGGGGAAGGTGAGGAAAAAACTCTTGTTTATTCCTTGCTACCAGAGAGGGATGTGCACCATGTCAATGAGAAGAAGCGCATGGGAAGGGAGTTCAAAATGACAATTGAATTAGGAAAATATGAGATGGAAGGGATAATGTTGGACCTAGGGTATGATGTGAACATTTTCTGAAGAAATTATAGGAATTTATGGGAAAACCAAAGCTAGTGTGGTCTCCCATTAAACTCAACCTAGTGAATCAATATAGGATCTATCCTTTTGAAATACTAGAGAAGGTTGAGGTTAACATTGATGGGGTAAAAACAAAAGCAAATTTTGAAGTAATCGAGATTATGGATGATTCATACCCCTACCCAGCTCTTCTTGGAATTGACGGGGCATTTGATAACAAAGTCATGCTAAATATGAAACAAAGGAAAACATCCTTTGAGACAGACACTATGTGCCTCATTGCTCCATTGGATCTAACCGAGGGTGACATATATAATGAACCAATAAATGACGATACACAAAGCTTGATCATTAAGAATATATACAACATCACAGGGCTCAAGGAGGACTATGTAAACCCAACAATCGATGGTGAGATGAGATGGAGGAGTGTTTGATCATATGACATGGATTTAAAGGATGCAATGGCACGATGTCAGAATAAGCTATATGAAATGTCGACCAGAAGACGTGCATGAATCACCAAAGCAGTGTGTTAGGTTGGAACATAGTTGCATGACATACTAAGGTTTTATGGGAGAGGCCCAGTAGATGCATTTATAACACAAATGGAAGATGGTGTGCCTAAGTCCCAAAGGATTTAGGTTATGGATGGATTAGTGAAGGGAATACCCGCACATGGGTGGTTGACACACTCTGCATACTTACACGACTAGGCGTAGGTGGTAGAGTGCATCAAAGCAAGGTTCCATCCCCTGACCAAATTTTAATTGGTAAGTAGGAACAACGAGAAAGATGATCCACATGAAAACATTTGGTTCTATGGGCAGCGCTAGAAAACTAAGCAAATCCCTCAAACACAATGGGCCCATAGATTTGTTCACACTATGGATATAGTCCCGAAAAGATGGTACATTTAGGAGACAGACTAAAGATTGGGAAAGAGTAAGTAATCAATTATGCACAACGTTTAAGTATACATTGAAGGTCCCAACACAGAGAGGTATGTTATTGAAGCTCAATACTTTCATATTCAGTCAACAACCCAAAGACTTCGTGTAGAAGGTAGTTTGTACCTATCACAAGCCAATGGTGAAGCTAAATCAACCAATGTATTGTTGGAAGGTAGATAGTAATGACATGCAGGAAGAGGACCCTCGAAGCTTGCATATCAATGGAACCAAGAGTGAGCACGTAATTCAAGGAAACACCTCCAGTAACACTGTGTTGGACTATACACAACCGTTAATGTTGAAGAAACATGATATAGGCACAAAAGAGGTGTCAAATGATGATAATTGGTGATTAATGAGATCGTGAAATAGTGATGCAAGTGGTGGACTTGCTGAAAGAATATGAGGACCTATTTCCAAGAACTTTTTCTGAGATGAAGGGGATCGTAGGGTCCCTAGGAGAGATGAAAATCCAGTTGAAATCAGATGCCAAACTAGTCAAAAAATGACCATATTAGTTGAATCTGAAGTATAAAGAAAAGGTGCACAAGGAGTTGGATTGCATGCTAGACATAGGGATCATTGTCCCAGTGGAAGAATCTGATTGGATTAGCACAATGGTAGTGCAACAAAAGGAGACAGGTCATCTATGGATTTGTGTAGACTTACAAAGATTTAATGCAACCTACATATATGATCCCTTTTCTATTTACATACAAAGTCGTGGAGAACATTAGTGGGCACAAAGCTTATCCATTCACGAATGGATTTTTAGGTTAACAGCAGGTGCAGATCATGGAAGAAGACAGAGCCAAAACAACATTTGCAATAGAATGGGGCTCATTTGCATACACCATGATACCATTTGGTCTGAAGAATTCACCTGCGGTGGTCTCCAAGATTGTTTTTCCAACTTTTAAAGAGTTAAGGCATACATTTATGGAAGTATACTTAGATGATTGGACTGTGTTCAACTTGCTCAAAGAACATATGAAAGTATTATGGTTGATGATGGACATATGCAAGCAGTTATAGATCTCTTTAAACCTGAAAAAGTGCATCTTATGTACACCGTTTGGGACTCTATTGGGAGATGTTGTCTGCAAGGAAGGCATGCTAGTTGATTAAGCAAAGATTCTAGTGATTTTGGAATGTTATCCCCAACCTCAGTAAGAGAGTTGTGTGCAACCTTGGGACATACATGATACTATAGATGGTTCATACAAAGTTATGAAAAGGTTACAGAGCCATTAGAAAAGATGTTGTGCAAGGATACCAAGTATGTCTAAACACAAGAATTCCAGGAGGCGTTAGACATAGTAAATGAGAGATTAATGATTACGCCAATCTTGATATTCCTAGATTGGAGCAATATCTTCCACGTACATGTGGATGCATCTTCCATTGCAATTAGTATAGTGCTTGTACAACCAAGAAAGGATAAGATTGATCATCCAGTCTACTTTGCCAGTAGAAAGTTGTTCAATTCTGAAAATAATTATATGACCATGGAGTGCGAAGGCCTAACAATGGTCTATGCTTTGTATAAATTCAGACACTACTTACTTGACACTCCCTTCAATATTTTCAATGATCATACAACACTTAAATACTTTTGGAACAATCTAGTTTTGGGAGGGTGGATATGTTGATGGTTGCTACTCTTCCAAGTGTTCAAGTTTGAAGTAATGGTCAAACCTAGCAAGCACAATGTGGTTCCTAATCATCTCTTAAGCATACAGTCAAGGGAAGTTAGAGGTAGTCTGGATGATGAGTTACCCAATGCATAACTTGTAGAGATTGTGACATACCTTACAACATGAAAGGCATAAGAAGAGTACACACAGGAACAACTCTAACAACTGGTAACTTGAAGTGCCAATTACTATTTGATTGTAGGGAAATTATACAAACTCGACGTCGATGGGATCCTACGCAGATGTGTGTTGGATCATGAGTGTGACATGGTGATCTATGATATGCACAAGGAATTGATGGGGGACATAACACAAGGAAGGTTGCTGCACAAAAAGTGTTGTGTGCGGAATTATAATGGGCGTCATTATTTGAAGAATTGAAGGATTATTATAAAATTTGCAATTTTTTCCAATGGATTGGGAAGACATCAAGGAGAGATGAACTTCCCCTCTTTCCTATCACTATGCTAGAGCCATTAGAGAAGTGGGAAATTGAATTTGTAGGACTGATCAAGCCCCGAACATGCATAATTGGTTTGTGGTATATTATCACCACGACAAAATACTTGACCCATTGGGAAGAGGTCGCGTTGGTAAAGGATTGTACAACAAAAATGGCTGCATGATTTATTTTTGAGAATATTATCACCAGGTTTGTACGTCCGAAGGTAATAATGAGTGATCAAGGTGTGCACTTCTTGAATGACACCATATGTGTGCTAACTTGGGAGTTCATGATCCATCATTAGAAGAACACACCATATCATCCATAGGCCAATGGTACTATCGAAGCATTCAACAAGATATTGGAGCATGCGCTAAACAAGGTATGCAATGTGCAATGTGACGATTGGAATCAGTGTATTACAACAATTTTGAGGGTATATAGAAACTACTTCAAAGAGATTGACTAAACACACACCATTTAGGTTAGTCTATGGAAAGGAAGCAATGATGCAATTAGAATTTGTGGTACCCAATCTCAGAATCGAAGTTGCAACATAGATGTTGGATAACCAATCATTGTAAAAATGGTTGGATAAGTTATTGGATTTGGAAGAGGACCAAATTATTGTAGGACACAACTAGATGGTGAAGAAACAAAGATAGAAGGCCTGGCATGGTCGTAACATTCCGAGCAAGACTCTACAACCACGATCTTTGGTATTATTGTATGACAATAAGTTCCCGAAGCACCCAGGTAAGCTATGCATGCGCTAGTTAGGACCCTTTATACTGGAGTACATCAGTGAGGCCGGTGTAGAAAAGTTGGCGATGCTCCGGGGTCAGCCCCTTAAAGGATTGATCAATGGTATTCAACTATAATCATATTACGACCTATAGGGGTTGGATGTGCCATGAATTGATGATGTTTCAGTGTTAGCATAGAGAAAGAGTTAGGTAGGTAGGTGTAAAGGCAATTAGAAGTACATAATTATTAGTAGGAAATGAAAAATATAGGTAATACGCAGACAAGACAGGTTGTACCCATGCAAATTTAGAAGATTCAATAAAATTTAATGGTTAATTTCCAAAGTAAATGCTAAAGGATAGGACATCTAGATCCCACAAGTGGACGACATGACACATAAGCTCCTAAAGCGGCATAGAGACAGGCATTTAGACCAGGATGGGTCATGAAGGCATGAAGAACCAAAGATATATATGGCCACACTTCCCAAAGGATGCGTTAACAATTATTGTAGTATAATGGTACAATATGGTTAGTGCCACGATAGATTATGATGGCATGGAGAATGGAAACAATCATAACAATAGTTACAACTGGAGAACAATAAATACGACGAGCCTGAAATCATATGCACAACTGGGTAAGTAGCAACATGGGAGAAATGACCCCCATGACTATTTATGCTCATCATTTCCTCTATACCAGTCAGTGTTGTCAAGTATTAGATCACAGAGTCAAGATATCTTAGAGAGTAGGGTGCAGTTCGAGATCTGCAAGAGAGTCGAACCCATTTCCTACCTACCTTCGGGTTCGACTGTAGCCCACAGGTGGTCCAATGACATAGCAAGGATAAGAGTATATGATCTATTAGTACCAAAGATTAAGATTTTTATCCACAATTCTGAGGGATAACTAAGGAGATGATGTCTCAAGGCCCTCAGGTTGCAGACATGGAGTATCGAGATACAAGCTGACCAACAATGTCCACTTGCACAGACAGAGACCCGCTTCACCACCACAGTTCCATGTTCATCATGAGGGTATCCAACACACTAGCTAGCCTCCAGAAGGCATTGGGTCTTGCTCTACGAGGTACAAGCCAGGTATTATGGTGAGTGTCATTTCAATACTTGAGGCATTTGAGTTTGTTGCATTTTAAACTGCTTTTGATTATGTAACGTCAGCTTGAAATTATTCTCTTTGCCTTGTTTCACCTTGGTGCTTGACATTGCACCCTATTAAGTGGGTCACCCTCAAGGATATGTTTTCTACTTGGAGGTCCTCTTGACAATTCATTGTGCCATTCCCAACCATACTTGTCACTTTCCACACTTCATCCCCTCATCTCCTTACCTTTTAGTATTTTCCAGGTGTACTGACCCAAGAAGGGATTGCCCCTCATTTCATGGGAAGAGGGGGCTGAAGGCCCAGAGGCTTGTAGCTGGAAAAAAATAAAATTCAATCATGAACCTTCTATATGATCGCCCAGGGATCCCGAGGACAATGAAATGTCTCTCATAAGAAACTGATGGGACCCGTGAAAAATAACTAATACAAAATGCCAACCAAGTTGGAGCATGTATGGGCACTATTTTTCATGTTTAGGTAGAAGCCCCACTGTTAAGAACCAAATATCAATATAGCATAGAAAAACCTCATAATAAGTACTCAACGCCTTGAAAAAGAGAGAAACTTAGATAATAAGCCTCTTTGAGGGGGTAGCCTCCTTATGCCCACATAAATGTACAATTACAAGTTGATTCAAAATGAAAATGTCTCCTTGGTATATATAGGAGACTAGGAGGTATAATTACAACTAATGGACTAAAGCCGACATAAATAAAATAACATTA